>LBNU01032135.1:49450-60870 GCA_014162995.1 Artemisia annua | reverse complement strand
TTATTATTATTATTATTATTATTGCCCCACACTAAACAAGATATGTAGTGCAATTTTTAAACAAGTACGATAGTTTGAGGAGTGCTAGACTCACTCACATTTTATAAAATTTCTCCCACATAATGAGGTGGAATGCATCTTAGCCACCCAATGCTCTCACATGAGTGGCTAAGATGCATGCCAACTCATTGTGTGGGATAAATTTTGTAAAATGTGAGTGAGTCTAGCACTCCTCCGATAATTTTCCTCTCTACCATAACTTTTTCTCTCCGTCTTCTTTCTTTCCTTTTTACCATTTTCTTCTTTCGTGTGTCACTCATTTGGTTGTTTACAAAAACTTAACATATATCATGTGTACGAAACTACAAATAAAATCAAATGTATCAAAACTTACATAAATGGTTGTTAACTTGATGAATTTAGTTAGATTAATTTTCTTTTTACAACTTGTTTGTGAGACATCTACAATACAATGCAAAAGTATTCAACCGAAAAAACGATCTTTCCTCATCTTTTCAGCTTCGCTCATGGTTGACCCTTCCACGAGGACGAGATATCAGCCACGGCTTCACCAACGGTGAGATACAAGCCATTTGGTCCAAACGAGTCCAAAGTGTTCGATTGGTGTAACTTTTCCATCACACTTCCTGTAGGATTTGCTAGCACAAGCTGCATTTCCATTAAAAGAGTAACATGTGTCAGATTTTTTTATGCGTACTGAATTACCACGCAAATAGACAACTATTCTAACCTGAAGTGATCGCTTTTCTAGCATTGTTCTAAGCTCGTTCACCATTGCAAGCCCACTTGTGTCTATAGCCGTCACAGCTGAGAGATTAGAAATATATTTTTTGTTATATACGCTAGTCAAAACAAGTTTACATTACTATCTAAAGGTTGCAGAACGAGTGAGTTAAGTAAGGATCAAGAGGGGTAGATTTTGTGTGTCGTTGTTGACTTTTAACGCGTTATTTATTTATTTATTTATTTATTTATTTATTTATTAATTTTTTAACTAACTAATCAATGAATATTATGATTGCAGGTTGAATCACTTTCCGGGAACACCAGAGATGCCACCTGTGCCCATCAAGCTCAACGATGAGCTTGTCAACTTTTTACTTCATCTACAATGAAAATTATAATCATACTTGTTGGATAAATAGATAAACCTTTTCCTTATAGACCCACCCTTCTTTAGGCTGTTAAAATCATAATTTGGAAGCACATATCGCTTAATGACCATTTGAGTCTTGTTGGTATAATCATGGTGGAGATGTTGGTCAAGTGCACTTTTTTAGGTTAAGATTTGGATATGAATATTGTTTATAGATTGTGTAAATATGTTGGGGTTGAGTTTATGCAAGTTTTGTTACATAGTGCAAAAGTACACAACTGCCATATTCTTATGTGTCAAACCAAAAAAAACTCCAAAACACTTCAAGATCCTTTTCTGTTGGTCTATTTAGCACTACTGAAAAACCAGCATTTTTGGCACATAACTATATAGCATGAAAGTTTAGCAGGCGTATATTTGTTCGCTTTAGTTATTGAATGACCTGAAAATTCCTAATACTGAGCTTGTGATTTCTGTCTATAACATCCACATAAACTTTAAAAATTCGAGCTTCAACCCTATGTTATATAAGGAGAGTTTCAAGATTTGAGTGTGGTATCAAACGATACGTCACTCTCTTTATTTGCACTATATATGGATAATTTTAACATTAGTATGTAATGCATGAGCTCACGTGTGCGTATAAATGCCTTTATGTTTTTTCCACTTATAATATATACCTATACAATTTCAGCATACGTGATAAAATCACCAACTAAACAACGTAGTGCAGACACGTTGATGAGAAAACAGACTAAATAGCGTAATCCAAACACGTGGAAGAGAAAATTGACTAAATAGAGCAATGCATACACGTGTATGATAAACCAATGCTAATAATATAAATGCCTTTATATTTTTTTCATGCATAATAAACAGTCTGAATGTACATGATAAAAGCACCGATTAAACAGCGTAATGCAGACGCGTGGATGAGAAAACATACTAAATAGCGTAGTGTAGACACGTGGAAGAGAAAACTGACTAAATAGCGCAATGCAAACACGTGGATGAGAAACCAATACTACTGATAAAGACTTCTATAATGAGTATCATGTTCAACTTTTGACAAATAACATACATATTAACATACTAGTAGGGTAATCGCGCGTTGCAACGGCTGGTACCATGTAATTGATATTTTCGGTGAACAATGTTTAATTTATTATTTTGTTTATGGTGATAATAAGTTTAGAGTTTTCGAAAATCTTATTGCAGTCAGGATAAACTATTGAAATTCTGAGGTCGATAATGATATCTTATTTAAGTTCACTTTCAACTTTTCTTTTCTTTTCTTATTTTGAAATTTTGGATATAAGATACATGAACTTGTTACTTTTTCATGATTCATAAGTTTCTACTTTTTGCAAAAAATAAAAAATAAAAAGATAATAATAATAAAAAAATGTATTATTTAAAAGTATTCATGAAATGCCTTCAAAATTTTTGGAAGATGGTGTTTATGAGCTTGCTTAATTTGTATATTGTGTTATATTAATAATAGTTTTTATTAAGGGTATGTTTTAAATATTTCATTAACTACCGGTGGTGTTGACCAGTCAATATACATATGTATTGATGCATACATTAATTGTACATCTAGCTTAATTAGTTTATTTACTTAAAAATCTGCATAGTTGGATTAGTAGCTTACTTGGATTGTATTATGTGGTAATATAATTGTACTTTTGAGTGAGAAAGTTTTTTAAGAAAAACATTAATTATATTTGTTGAAATGATGTATTTGTGTATTAAATAGTTGTAAACATTGCTTCTTACTTGTAATGCTTAAAAACTATTTATGGAAATCTTAAATTTTTTTAGGATGGAAGTGTTAAAATGCTTTATAGGTTGTATAGATTAATATTAGGGCATCCACTATAATGGTTTATAAAAGGGTATATAAAAAGATGAAGAGGTCTATAATATTGTTAACCATAGTGGACATCAATTTCATGCTTAAATGGCATGACGAGGTCCAATATCTTAGACCTCTTCACAATTTAATGCATTGAGTTATGTTGTATATTTATAAAGCTTTAACAAGTATATCTATAGTAGAAATAGGATTATAAATCTAAAAAGTTTATGTGTTTGTGATGTGACATAATTATAAACCTTTGTAAAGGTTTATCATAGTTGATACTCTTAGTGTGAACACACTAGCTTACACATGTATAAAATGTCTGTATGTTTTTTCCACGTATCATACATATAAAATTTCAGTGTACATGATAAAATCACCAACTAAACAACGTAGTGCAGACGCGTGGATGAGAAAACAGACTAAATAGCATAATGCAAACACGTGGAAGAGAAAATTGACTAAATAGAGCAATGCATGCACGTGTATGATACACCAATTCTAATAATATAGATGCCTTTATGTTTTTTCCACACATAATATACAATCTCAATGTACACGATAAAAACACCAATTAAACAGCGCAATGCAGATGCGTGGATGGAAAAACATACTAAATAGCGTAAACGTGGAAGAGAAAACTGACTAATTAACACAATGCAGACACGTAGATGAGAAAACCATACTAATAATAAAGAATTCTATAATGAGTAACATGTTCAACTTTTGACAAATAACATACATATTGAAATATATTGTGACAATACTAGACAAGTACCTGTGCATAGCAACGAGATTTTCTAGCATCATATAGTTATAGTGATATTTGGTTACACAAAATGTTATACAAAACACTTGACCAAAATATCATTATAACTGTATGCCGCTATAAAAATCTTGTTGCTATGCACGGGTACTCGTCTAGTAATTATCAATATATTAATTTTTTCTCACCATTGCTGATTGAATATTTTTGGGATACAAAAACATAAATTTACATCATAATAAGAATGTATGATATTGATCAATAAATCTTTTTAGATGCATGGTTGTTTTTTATTTTCTTTCAAAAAAAAAATTATAATGCCTGGCTTAATTACCTTCTCTTATGTATAATGATGCATTTACAATTAATTATGCATATGTTTTCTTTTATAGATGCATGAATGAATACCTAAGTTGCTATAATCTCATAAGTTGACCCGCCATGAAATTTGAAATTGCAAGAAACCATGTATTAGCTAGTATTACAAAGTTGCCAAAGATGGATTAATTAAAAGTAATTTAGGCAAAACATGAATTTAAGTTTCTCATTTTCAAGAAATGAGTTTTTACATTATAGATAGTGTAGATATATCATATAAGGTTCCTCATTAATTATGATTTTGAATAATATTCATTTTCTCATCATATAAATGGTTTCAAGGTTATTTCTTGAGTCATCTAACCAACAACCAACTGATTCATTAGGTTGCTCGTTTTGCATATTCAATATGTATTATGAACTTTCTCACTTTGGAGAAGAGACTTCAAGTTGTATCAAACATAAATGAACATAACATAATTTCTCATTCTAGAAAAATTAATGCTAAAATAACTGACGAACAAGGAAAAGAAAAATGTCTAAACCAATGAAAAACATAAGAACATTTAATTTAAATTATCCACGTAACAAATAATTAAGTTTATATATTTATGCATACAAATTAGATACATCAATAATTTTTATTTTATAAATTATATTTTGTAACACGTGTTACTGGTATGTTTGACAAAATTAGTTGTAGTTGAATGTAAAACCAGAATTAAAGTTGTAGCTTATATTATGAAGTACCGAAGATTTTAGTGAATTAGTTAAATGTGCAACTTATTATTGTAAAATGACATTAAAATACTATGAAATTCACAAAATTTTTCCATGCACATCTATTACTCTCTATGTCATAATTTTTTTTATTCATCTTTCATTTTTTAAAAAATAGTAGTTGAACTTGTTTAAATTTGCCATATTATCCATAATCAAAATTAATATTTAAGAAATTAAAAGAACATGTTAATTTATTGTTAAAAGGCAAAACTTTTTTTTTTCTTTCGCAGGAAACAAAACAATGATTAATACTCGATCCGTCTCGTAATTATTATCCAATGACTTTTGAGGTCTGTATTTTTCAACTTTTACTTTAAATATTTTTATTTCTGTTATATAATATTCGATGAAAATTATATCAATGAAATACATTTAATAGCCAATCCATTCATATATTTTATATTAAGTATTATATAACAGAAATAAAAATATTTAAAGTCAAAGCGGAAAGATAAACACTTAAAAATCAACAGACAATAATTATGAGACATAGGAAATATATTTTTCTTAAACCGAGTATATTCTTTATTTGCAGCCGATAAGTTTGAGTGAAATAAGTATATTTTATAGAGTATTTAAATAGTTTAATTGATTTTAAAAAGCATTTTTATTTATTTATTTTGGTTTAAATAATAAATAGAGAAGAGAGAGTCAATGAAGATTCCCAACCTACTCCGCCCACAATATATTTATAAATAATTTCTTTTCACCACCCTCGAAATCTCATTTTATTTAACAAAAACAAGTCAAACCCCCCCCCCCCCACACACACACACACACATATATATATATATATATATATATATATATATATAAAATCACTTTCGAAACTAATTGGGATGCATCTAAATGAATAGAGATGCATCTAAATCAAATCGATGCATCTCAAATGTGTGGTTATAGTTATTTCTCATCCTTCTCATTTTAAGTTTTCTTCTCACTGGATCCTTACCCTATATATATATATATATTTATATATATATATATATATATATATATATATATATATATATATATATATATAACAGGAGGCGTTACACGTATAATGCCACCTCATTGTCCAGTCATTGCCATGTAATTCATTATCAGCCACGTCATCACATTGTAGCCATGTAAGTAATTTTTATAATTTATTTTTTATTTTTTTTAATTATTTTGAATGTACATTATCGAAATTGGATTTATTTGTCTCAAAAAGTCATGGTGCAGGTTTCGAACCTGCATCTTTGGGTTCAAATGCATACATCTCAACCAATGGAGCCAAGCTATTGATTGTGATCAAGAATCGAAAACAAAAAAAATGAACTAGACAAAAGAGATTAAGCTAAACACGGAGGGACTAATTGTGACATTATGGGGGTAATAAACATCAGGTGCATAACTAAACGCTTATTATCAATATTCCCTACCCTTCCCAAAACCCTAAATCGACAACTTCTGCTTCACGCTTCTGCTCTGGATCACACATGTAATTTCTTAAGGTGATTACAAAGCACAATATCATGTTCACAATATCCTGTTTTTGTTTGCTATAATTGTATAAACTTTTCCCTATTAGTCTACTTTGTATCCAATGTTCTATTATCAGGTTATAGATATCAATTTGTTATGATTATCCGATGTTCTATTATCCTATTTTTGTTTACTCTGATTGTAAGCCATCAACCAATTTTCAGATAGAATTCTCAATTGGTTGTATTAGTCCTTTGAAAATAACGACTGATATTTAGGTTTTCGATTTGTAGTGTTCGTATTTGTTAGTTTTATGCATCTGCAGACTGCATTGGCATGACATGATCCGTGATACAAGTAATAAGGTATGAGAGAGATAATCCCTCCCCCTCTTTTTTGGTATAAACGGAGAGTAGCTTCTAATACATCCGAATATGTCAGCTGACTGTTTATTGATAAAGCAGTTTGTAAGGCACAAACTAAGAACTGATGGGGATGAACTTCAAACGATGATCACATGATATCAGGATAGCAGTTTGTTAACAGACATGAGGTTTTGCTGTTGGACAATGAGATTGCATGTAATGAGTCTGCTATCGAGGAAAGAGAACAAGGAATATAAGAAATTCAGAATAAAATAGGTGAGATAAAAAATTCAAAGAACTTTTTGTTTTAAATTATATGTAATATTGTTCAAGTGTAGCACTTTCGTCACTTTTTTATAATAATTGTTGGCCTTTGATTACAAAATGATTTCACAAACAGTAGTCATGGAGCTGTTACACTTGATAGGTTGAAGGTTTACGAGGAAGTCCCAACTCCTTTTAACATGAAGAAATCAATAACGATGACTTTATGTGAGTAACTCTTATTAATTGGTTTGCTACTCCTTTTTATGCCTTTAAAATTCAGATTTGCCAACTGTAGTTTGGTACACATATATGTAGAAGTTTTGCGATTACACGAGATGGTAAGAAATAAATTAGTACTTCATTCATTATTCCAGATCTTTGAAAATGTAGCATTTTTTAAATATTGTTTTCGTTATTGCAACCAACGGATTTAGAAAGAGATCCATGATCTTATTACTTGGCTTCTTTCGGTGAATTCTATCAGGTATGTTGTGGTTATTTGACTTGCAAGATAAATTAGCCTACTGAACCTCAACTTCTTAAGGTACCGTTGCAAGAATAAAATTCATAATGCTAATAAGGAAGGGCTTTATTAAATTTTGTAGATAAAGCGTATTGGATGGCTCCTGAAGTTATAGCTCAGAAGGGTTGATACCAAGGCTACACTCAAGTACCTTCTGGATAGAATTGCAGGTAACTTACTTAATTTTCAGGTTTAATGGTAGATGCCTTTTTATTAGCAATTTTGCCTCTATACATAAACTCAAAAACTGCCTTGATTGCAATTTTGGCCATTACTTATGTGCTAAACAAATAGGGTGGTCATAGGTCAAAACCTGTTGGGTCAGGAGCAGTTGACCTACAATTGCCCTGCTTCATTGATAGCTAGGTTTGTACTATCCTAAAAATAGAAGTTACAAGTGGTAGGATCGTTAGTTCTGTTTGGTAGTAAAGCGGTGTGAATGCTAAAAAAATTATAAGATTTTTCACCAAACTGTAAATATTTAAAATATTTATGGTGTGACTAGATCCTCTTTTTATGGAACTGATGTGAAGGGGGTGTTTGGATTAGCTTATTTTACGCGTCTATCAGCGTATTTAAATTGTATATATTTGAAACGTGTCATATATGATTGCGACAACTCTGTATAGTGAACTTAACGGCTTATCACTTATTGTTCATAAAAACAATATCAATTCTTGGGAACGAAAATATGAGTTAGTTGCGCTACATCTTTGTTTCTGATTTTTTGTAGTTTCCAGACCAAGATCCAAGATTCCTAAATCTGTCATGATGCCTGTTGAACGTATGTTGGCGCCTATTTATACAATTTTAGCTCCGTATGGGATGAAAGTACCACAATTGACGGTTTCAGGAATCAGGCTTCAAGAAACAGGAAGGCGTTGACATCATTCAGATCGAAGGAGGAAAATGCTCGATCCCATCAAATTCGGGCGTTCTTTGGTTTTATTGAAAAGGTTAATAATGTTCTTTAAACACAACCATAACATCATTTATTCAAAACTTTAGATTTTTGAAACATATATTTGACATAAAATTTGTTAATGAATCTTTTTTCTTTAAACGTTTTGTCAAAAAGTGTTTTGGCTATGCCAACCTGCGAAATTGTGTCACAACTAAGTGTATTCAACTTTGTACCATCCAATGTCACATTTGAAACATGATTTCTATAAATGATTATTCATATTTCTTATTAGTTACTTTTAACTTTGACTTAATTTAGGCGAGTCCAAAACTGGTAGCAACATATTCAGTTTCACGGGTTGTTAAGATCCCCGTGATGTGGGCTTATGGATTAAGTGCAGCTACTGCACCAATGGCCATAACGACAGGAGCTGCAGGAGTGGTAAGAACATATTTTGAATATCTTTCTCACTAATAAAAGTCTCAGAAGTAGATTATATGGAGGGTTTGTTAACACGAAACTGAGTATGCAAATCTACACTTATTTTTATGGGTTCGATTCAAAAGTAGATTATATGGAGGGTTTGACTCAAACTGTTGTATTCTAATCACTATTTTTGCATGTTCTTTTGCAAATAGGGGGACTCAATTACTCAAAATTGTTTTTACACAAGTAATTAGTTAAGGTGGTGTTTGGATTAGCAGTGTAAAGTGAAAATTCCGATAAAAATAAGTCCTTTTAGTGTAACGATAAGCAAATACAGTAACTAATAAGTGGATTTAGGACTACGCATTTTGCTACCTGTATGTTTTAGCAGAACTGAATTTGTTCTGTGTGATATATATTTCGATTTGTTGCTACAAGTACCTGGTGTTGTTGGTTGGAATAGGTTTATTGTGGATTATTGAGACCAAAGGTGATGCGAGCATGGATAAAAAAACAAATAATCATAAAGGACAGTTGAATTAAAGATTTCATACGCCAGAATCACTAAGTATATATGTGCTGTATTTTATATTGTAGACTATAATGGGAAAGTTTAATATATGCTCAATTTCGAAAAAGAAAAAAGCTTGCATCTGGTACTTTCGGTGATCTATTAGTGTTCTAACCCTTTTTTAGAATTCGCAAAAGTTTATTGGATCTAACAGCTGTGATGTTCTCAGGTAGGTAGACTTGAGGCTCATATTAGCATGTAGACTTCATGCTTCATATAAAGAATTAATTTAAATTTTAACGTTTCTTCCTTTCATTAGAGTTCATGACACGAGAAGCCTATATAACTTTTTGCACAAGCAAAATGGTTCATTTAAGCTTCGTTAGTCATTAAAAAATAACGATTGGTATATCAAAGGGCATGAGCTATCTGCATCCGTAAGCTTATAACAGTGTTAGTAACGCCTCTTTCTGTTTTAATGAATTCAACATACATGTTACAAGAGTCTTTCATTTAGTTAGTACCATTGTCAGTCAATATGTGATTTTCACTTATTTACAAAGCTAATGTAGACATGTTTACAAAGCAAATATGGGTAGCAAATATCCTTCTTGTGTCACTTTTCAGTCTTGGACAGATCTGAAGTTAACTTCTCCTCAGATGGGGCGAGAAAGTATGTACAAAATGTCACTGAAGCAATTTACTCTTGAGTGCACTTCGAGCCAAGTATCATTCTGCATATTTTACCTTTGGAAGTTGAGTTTAGAAATAATTTTGGTTGCTCTTATGAATCACTAACAACATTTGGGTTATGTTTTTTTAGTGAATCAAGAAACCCTTTTGTGGAATATACAGTGCAATATGCTGTTGCAGCAGCATACGCTACATACTGCTTTTGCATGGTAAATTTTGGTGTTTTCTTTTGTGCTTATATGCATAGACGAAATTTATCTTCACTATTAGATACCTAATACGTGATTAGTTAAACAAGTTTGATATCACAATTTTGGGTGGATAGTTCTAAAAGTATCGAAGTTTATGAAAATGGGTTTTTACTTGCCATTAAAGATGATGACAGGCAACGATGCTTAAGTAACCAGAAACTTCATGATTCTAGACCTTCAAATGATTACAGGAAGGACTCACAACAGGTGAAAAACAGAAAAGCTTTAGCTTGCACTATTCTGAAAGTAGTTAACACCTTTTATTTTTTGGTCAGGCATTACCAAAACGGACTCCGGTCAGACCTAGAGCACAGTGAACTGAAGAAAGCATATTTTGGATTGAAGAATTTAGTAAAAAATGTATCTCAAATTTAAGTTTTATTGCATACAGAAGAAAATGAAAAAGAAAGAGAAGCTACGTGTTGCAGTGGAGGATTATAAGATAGCCCCTCCTTTAGACCCTAATCACGTGGCACACAATGTGCATCTCAATTTTGGCTTATGTAAGCTTTTAGTTAAGCTTTTAGTTGAGCATGGACTGCTAAACATGGAGTAAATAACTAAACTTGGATTTATATTTAAAAACAAGTTTAATAGAAAACAAAATTTGCATAGAATAGTGTTGATGCAAATTATTAACAGCTCCACAATATGTAACCCGTGTTTCGTTGAAACACCAACCGTTAGTTATAAAGTAATTTCTACCACACTAATGTCATAAGTACATTTTTTTGTTCGAAAAATTTACGAAGTAATTATTTGTTTTCCAGGGATAACAGATGGCTCATCGCGAAGAGTAGATAATCGATTAAATGGTAGAAAATGTCGGCTTTTATAATGTTTATGATGGATGATGTGGAGAATGACGATATTGTAAATAGAGTTGCTAATTAGCATTTACGTATTTGAAATTTGAATTGGATTTGAATAAGTGAGGTTACAACCCTTATCAAGCATACAACAATTTTATCACAAACTTCATTCCATTTTTAAACCTTACGCCAGAATTAAAATGTAAAAATACAAGGCATTGCCACGTCGGGTGAATACATAATAAATAACTATAAAATATCACTGATATCCATACATGATCAAATTAAAATGTAAATTACAAGTCATGCCCGCCCATCGGGCGGGCTTCGAAACTAGTATATATATATATGTATATATATATATATAT
>LBNU01032135.1:21396-49357 GCA_014162995.1 Artemisia annua | reverse complement strand
TATATATATATATATATATGTATATATATATATATATATATATATATATATATATATATATATATATACATATATATATATATATATATATATATATATATATATATATATATATATATATATATATATATATATATATATATATATATATATATATATATATATATATATATATATATATATATTATATATATATATATATATATATATATATATATATATATATATATATATATATATATATATATATATATATATATATATATATATATATATATACATATATACATATATATACATATATACATATATACACATATATCTTTATATATATATGAGACAAGATATGACTTGTACCATGAGTTTTGAAAGCTGTACCATGAGTCACTAATGCCACTTGGCACAATAGTTGCTGACTGGATAATACGAGTCATCATGTGACTAGGCAACATTGCTGACTGTATAATACGAGTCATCATATGACTAGGCACCACTTTACATGTTACCACGAAATTATAACAAAAAAATGACATATGATGGAATCGAACCCAGGTCTATCTTGGCGCCCAATATGATGTTACCCACTGGAGCATGTGGGTGTTTGTGTTAAATGCAGTCAACTCAAATATGTCATCCTTTAATTTTCTAAACCTTTCCAACAACATATAAACACAATCCACCGTTTGATCCAAACGATTTCATCACCAACACATAAGCTTGATGCTTACATTATCACGGTCCATTTTCTTCATAATCATATCTAAAGGATCTAATTTTAATTATTTTCATTCATTACTTATCTTCATTTTTTAGTATTTTGATTACAAACCTTTTTATAAAACTTGATTTATTTTTTTGTTTAAATTAGGGTCAAATAGAATCCTTTATTATCTCCCTTCTTATTCGGTTGGATTGAAACTGATTTTGACATTCCGAAATTTTCACCATCCCCTTTAATAGCTTCCCTAATTAGTCGGCAATATGTTTATGATTATTGATGATTTACAAAATCAAATCAACCAAATCTCCGATGATTTCAAAATTTCAATATTATCGCGCCTAATTTGTGTATTTGGCTTTGCAAAACCCTATTTTTACAGTATAAATAAACGACTAATCATGCTATCAAATCATCTTTCTCATCCCACATAAAAAACTCTACCGATTCTCACCTTTTTCATTATGATGAATAAGTTTTCTGGCAAAAAAATTGGTAACATGGGCTACCAAAAGTCACCTGCTGTACCAAATGGCAGTTTCAGGAGGAATGGAGGTTCAGGAGGCTTTGGTGGTTCTGGTGGTTTTGGAGGTTCAGCATGCTTTGGTGGTTCTGGTGGTTTTGGAGGTTCAAAGGGTGCTGGTGGTTCTGGTGGTTCAGGAGGTTAGCCATTCGACTTATATGCCTTTGATATACATATATGCTTACATGAAATTTATGTCGTTATATATTAGAATTGGAATTTATGATGTTTTTATTTGTTGCATATCAGTCAATGTGAAGGACAAAAAAATTACCCCTATTTATACAGCATAGGTGTTCTTTTCTTTCACATTATATAGTTGTGGATCTAATTTAGTTGTTTTTACGAGTACTAGCTTATTAAATATGCATATAGCTTCCAAGGATTATCAGTGGCATTTTGTTGTAGGTGATGGTTGTAACCACTCATGAAGGGGTGCCGGAAGAATTTCATGGCGCAAAATTGGTTGGTTCCCGAAGGTTGGCATCTTGATTAAAAAATTAAAAACTATTTGTCTGACGTTAAATATAATGTTATGAGCTATGGACCATTTTTTTATTTTTTTTTTCAGCTTCCATTTCTCATGGTATGAGCAGGTGCCACGAATTTTAGGAAAAGTCTTTTGAAGTTATTGATTAGTTTTAGGAAAAGTGTTTTTATTCAATCGTTTACAAGGTACTGATTAGTTTTATGGTAAGTGTTTCGAAATTATGTTTGCAATTATATTTACATAGCGTCTCCATTATAATCATTTATGCCATGATGACTCCTAATTGTTAACATCAGAAAGTTATTTCGTATAAGGTTTTTTTTTTTTTTTTTTTTTTTTTTTTTTTTTTTTTTTTTTTTTTTTTTTTTTTTTGCCAGTGCTTAATGTTTATTGATTCTCAATATAATTTAAAGACAATTGTAAAACCTAGAAGAACCAACTTTAGTAGTATTACTTTGCTTATGCAGTCGCATTATCAATGCTACCATGGTTTTAATTTATTTTATCAAGCTATTACAATGTATCTGGATTTGTATTTCTTTGTTGTTGCTGATGCAAACTGAATGGTTGACGCCGGTCAAGAAAGGCCAAAAACGAAAAGATAAAAAAATATGGCAAGTTGATATTTGTTCTATGGCACAATCATTTATATCCTATCTTGATTATGTACTTATTTGATGGGCTTATTATGAACTTTTTGAACTTACTGAAAATAGTTGATGTACACAACACGATCTTCATATTTTTAATGGTGCTAATATGAGTTTAATATTCTTTTTTTTATCGTTTTAGGGATGTGGACCATTAGTTGGAAGGTGATCTTTTTGTTGGACAAGTGCTTAATGTTTTCAGATAGATTGTACTAATCATTTTTTTGTTGCAGATCAATTAATTTTAATTGTCGGGGTAGAGCTTATTGGTTATGCAGCGAGTAATCGCATGTGAATAGTTCGAGTGTGCGACAACCTTAAATCCTCTGTAAGTCTTATAAAATATCCACACAAATATCATGGTTTTGTTCATTTGTCTATGAATTTTTCCCGTATTTTCTGAATATGAACTTAGGATTACAGTTGGGAAGCACCTGGGATGACAAAAGAAAATCTAAAGTAGAAACGACAGCCGATTTAGAGAGCAAACAAGAGGATGCTATTCATTGAGAACGAGCGCCGACTTATGCACGTACTCATAAGGTATTTCCAATTACTTACTCCAACTATAACATATGTTCTTTGATAATGTATAAAGATATGTTCCATGTTATTTATTTTGGTGTCCAACATAATCACATTTTTTCGTTATTTTCAAAGCTCTCTGATGTGGGACTCCTTGGTTCGGGTAGCGATCAGGTTAGGGCATGGTGGACTTCAAATTGTAATGGTAATTTATTTTACTTCTTTTTAGTTTATGTGTGATAAATAAGTAATTGGCATCATAATTGTTTAAAGTATGATTTTGTTTTGGTTTTTAACATTATCTTTGAGGAGTAGATGATTTAGGATTTTACATTAACTGCATGTTGTGTTGGGAGCAATATGATTTGCATAAGCTTCAACTCATAGACTTTTCTCTTCTCTATGCTTTCAGGAAAGTTTTTCACTTAATTTTACAAGGCAAGTTTATGTTTTTTTGGCAATTGCTTCTCTTTGTGTTTAACTAATGACTAAATATACATCTGGTACTTTCTTCAATAATTAAGTAGAAGCCTGAATGACTTTGTTTTATCAAAACTAAACATTAGCTGGAAAATTACTTGATTTGTGTGAAAAATACCAAACATTAGCTAGACTATTACACTATACAGTGTGGTCTATTACTTGATTTGTGCCGTCGACTACCTGGCTATAAATACAATATGACATGTTGTAAGGTTAGATTATACATCTTTAGAACTATGTATCCTCCGAAAGTGGGTTGTAATGAATATCCTAAGAAGATTTAACAATATTTTTTTAATGCAGGTAATGAGTATCTAATAGCGGAAGATGGTATACAGTGTGTTCTATTACTTGATTTATGCCATGTGGCTTGGCTGGGTTGGATTGGATTGCAGCGCTTGCTTCCACCTCTGTTTGAAGAGTAAGTTACAGTTCATTTATCTTTCATTTATTTCTGGTCAAGGATCACAAAGTGCACAACTCACTTTTTCATTTGTGCATGGCTGTCCTAAACCTATTTTCAAAGAATATGAGTACAACGGTGGAAAAATTTCATGTACACATGCATTTTTATTCCATGCACGACCTATCCAGCGGGCCCAACAACCCATTCTGCCCATTTCCAGTGAGATACTTAGTTAAGAATTGTGAGCCCAAATTTTATTTGAAGATGTTACACATTCTTTGCACAGTTAACTATATTTGGATCCTCATATTGCTATAATAATTTTTGCTATATCAGGTGTTAGCTTTATGCTTATATTTTCCTGAATCTGCAGGTGATGGTTGATCATATGGTATTGCTTAATCAAGGGTTACAAATCACCAATACTTAACACTATGCGGTCCTTCCCCTGCATCAACAGGTACCCGTTGTATCTATGATTCAATCTTCGGTTACCTTCATGTGCAATCTTAACACTGATATACCTTTTTACTTTAAGTGAACTAATTTTCTATTCTCTCTTTTGGTATAGATTGTATTATGTTCTGTTGTGAAGTTTTTCCGTAGGGGAAAGAATGATACAACTATATGAGAGGTAAAGTCAGTAATCATATTATCTTTCACGATAAATTATGATGTTGTAATCTATGTTTACCAATCTTTGTTTATTGAAACAGTTAAGCAAGTACTATATTGATCTCTGCAAATCAACTTCGATACCATTTGTTGGATACTAGAACTTTCATGCATGTGTAGATTGCTGGGGGATCAGGTAACTTGCGGCACCTTTTAGTTGATTACCCATCTATCAAATGGCAAATTTATGTCATTTTTGTAGGGAATCCTCAAACTCACGACCAAACTCACAGTTGATTAGCTATCTTTGAATATGAGATAAGAAATTATCATAATGTTTATAGGATTATTAAATTTACAGAATTCACGATATTATGAACATAAGCAAAGCTTAGGATGTTGGGATGGCAATTGCTATTAAAGAGCCTTGTGGATAACATCACACCACGAAAAAAGATATGTTTATTACCAAAATCTAAGCTCTTGAGCTCTTTTTTGGTTAAAGTAAGCTTTTCTGAAAGTTTGATTTAGATAACTACATTAAAGTAAGTTTGAATTAGTTAAAATATTCTTTGGAACAGAGCTTAGGCTTAATATGATTGAGTAGACTTTATGGAATTGTCACCTTAGATTCGTTGTTCTGTAAGAAAGAGCCTAGAAAGTTCATATTTATGATAATATTTAGTAAAACCGCTGGCATCTTGTGGTTGGCAAAGCCTTAATTATGCTATAATAGTGGACGATGTTTAGAAGATGTTGAGTGAGACAATTTAAATGCATAAATAACCACATTATATCTACTTTTAAATAAGTCTTTAGGCATGAGAAGAAAGTAGTGGTGTGACTTTCTGAGCTGTAAAACCAGCCTGTATAAGGCTATGTTGTTTTACTTGATGTAACTAAAGTAGCATACATGTTTGGTTGTCTAATAATTTATACCACTGTTTATGGTAGCTGAAGTTGATCATGTTTGCTGCATTATGAAAACTCTTATTAACTCAGTTAAAAGAACCGTCATTTTTAATAATAGAACATTTTAATTGCAATAGTGTCCATTTCTTTTCTTGTGGTCAAATCAGTCACATGGGTTCTAAAAATTTGTTAACAAAATAGTTACATGCTCTTAAGAATTTTGTCCTGATCAGGTATTCATGCATGCTAAAAATAGTCATAACTATTGAATTATTTGTATATCTATCTGATATCACCCATTGTTGTCACAGGATGCGCTATTTAGAGTTTTCGATGCAATTCTACATTACTTAATCCGGGGAACATTTGACATGGTGGTAACAAGATGAGAAATACATCATCGTTTATCCGTATCAAGTAAACTCGACTGACAACTTAATGCGGTTGTTTCCAGAGTCTAGACAAAAAAAAGTTTCAATGTTCTTTGTTGTAACAAATATGGCGAATGCACAATTTTTACAATAAACGTTGGGTACAAAGAATTTTTATCATGTATTTGAATAAGCATCATGTAATTTATTTGTTCTCGCACTTATCATTTTTCTTTTTACATATAGTACATGAACAATGTCTTTTTGTTTTTATGTGTTTTAACATATTTGTCGTTATTCGTTATTTACTTACGTCCAGTTAAATATTGTCAACCAATAATATGAAGCAAACCCGCCCATCGGGAGGGTTATGAAGCTAGTATCATATATGATATTACATATCATATATGATATATCATATCATATATGATATATCATATATGATATGTAATATATATGATATATCATATATGATATGTAATATCATATATGATATATCATATATGATTTTCTCGGCCACGAAAAAAAACGTGAAAAAAACGAAAAAAAAAAATTTTGTCGAAAATATATNTTGGATACTAGAACTTTCATGCATGTGTAGATTGCTGGGGGATCAGGTAACTTGCGGCACCTTTTAGTTGATTACCCATCTATCAAATGGCAAATTTATGTCATTTTTGTAGGGAATCCTCAAACTCACGACCAAACTCACAGTTGATTAGCTATCTTTGAATATGAGATAAGAAATTATCATAATGTTTATAGGATTATTAAATTTACAGAATTCACGATATTATGAACATAAGCAAAGCTTAGGATGTTGGGATGGCAATTGCTATTAAAGAGCCTTGTGGATAACATCACACCACGAAAAAAGATATGTTTATTACCAAAATCTAAGCTCTTGAGCTCTTTTTTGGTTAAAGTAAGCTTTTCTGAAAGTTTGATTTAGATAACTACATTAAAGTAAGTTTGAATTAGTTAAAATATTCTTTGGAACAGAGCTTAGGCTTAATATGATTGAGTAGACTTTATGGAATTGTCACCTTAGATTCGTTGTTCTGTAAGAAAGAGCCTAGAAAGTTCATATTTATGATAATATTTAGTAAAACCGCTGGCATCTTGTGGTTGGCAAAGCCTTAATTATGCTATAATAGTGGACGATGTTTGGAAGATGTTGAGTGAGACAATTTAAATGCATAAATAACCACATTATATCTACTTTTAAATAAGTCTTTAGGCATGAGAAGAAAGTAGTGGTGTGACTTTCTGAGCTGTAAAACCAGCCTGTATAAGGCTATGTTGTTTTACTTGATGTAACTAAAGTAGCATACATGTTTGGTTGTCTAATAATTTATACCACTGTTTATGGTAGCTGAAGTTGATCATGTTTGCTGCATTATGAAAACTCTTATTAACTCAGTTAAAAGAACCGTCATTTTTAATAATAGAACATTTTAATTGCAATAGTGTCCATTTCTTTTCTTGTGGTCAAATCAGTCACATGGGTTCTAAAAATTTGTTAACAAAATAGTTACATGCTCTTAAGAATTTTGTCCTGATCAGGTATTCATGCATGCTAAAAATAGTCATAACTATTGAATTATTTATATATCTATCTGATATCACCCATTGTTGTCACAGGATGCGATATTTAGAGTTTTCGATGCAATTCTACATTACTTAATCCGGGGAACATTTGACATGGTGGTAACAAGATGAGAAATACATCATCGTTTATCCGTATCAAGTAAACTCGACTGACAACTTAATGCGGTTGTTTCCAGAGTCTAGACAAAAAAAAGTTTCAATGTTCTTTGTTGTAACAAATATGGCGAATGCACAATTTTTACAATAAACGTTGGGTACAAAGAATTTTTATCATGTATTTGAATAAGCATCATGTAATTTATTTGTTCTCGCACTTATCATTTTTCTTTTTACATATAGTACATGAACAATGTCTTTTTGTTTTTATGTGTTTTAACATATTTGTCGTTATTCGTTATTTACTTACGTCCAGTTAAATATTGTCAACCAATAATATGAAGCAAACCCGCCCATCGGGAGGGTTATGAAGCTAGTATCATATATGATATTACATATCATATATGATATATCATATCATATATGATATATCATATATGATATGTAATATATATGATATATCATATATGATATGTAATATCATATATGATATATCATATATGATTTTCTCGGCCACGAAAAAAAACGTGAAAAAAACGAAAAAAAAAAATTTTGTCGAAAATATATCAAAGTGCCTATCTATAGAAAGATAATTAAATGCTCGTCGTAACGGTATATTTTTTTTCGCTTAACGATTAACGGTTTGAAAGATATTAATATTTGAAAAAAAAGGATGAAAGTGGGTTTTTTAAATTGTTGGGATTAATCTCATCCATTAGATCAAATAAAGATGGAGGGAAGATGTATGGTGGAGATTAGTCCCTTGGTATGTAAAAAAAGTTTGGTCCTCAAATGATCTTATATCATTACCTAGGTCCTAGATTACCATATTGAAACAGGTAAGTAGAAAAAGTTCTCAAATATGTTTTTGTTAATTGAGGTTGCAATTAGGAGTGTGAAGAAATCGAGTTTTTTCTGTCAATAATGCTCGATATTTATTCAGTTACGAAGGTAGCAAAAAATATAACGTAGCGTAATTTTTTTTAAATTTATAGCTAATATTTGTGATTTAACAAAAAGATTTGTAGTTGACGTTTAAAAAATTACGAGAGTTTGCCCTCTTTAACAAAACTTTTTCGCTCTACTTTGCTTTCTTTTTGACGATTTTCTTTTTAGCATGTCACTCATTCGGTTGTTTACATAAATCTAACAAATATAATGTAAAAAATAAAATTAAATGTATCAAAACTAACATAAATAGTTGTTAATTTGATGAATTTAGTTAGACTAATTATCTTTTTACAACATGTTTGTGAGACATCTACAATACAATGCATTTCAAAGGCAAACAAAATTATTCAACCGAAAAATGATCTTTCCTCATCTTTTCAGCTTCGCTCACGGTTGACCCTTCCACGAGGACGAGATATCAGACACAGCTTCACCAACGGTGAGATACAATCCATTTGGCCCAAATGAGTCCAAAGTGTTCAATTGGTGTAACTTTTCCATCACACTAGCTTCCTGTAGGATTTGCTAGCACAAGCTGCATTTCTATAAAACGAGTAAAATGTCTTAGCTTGTTAATTGCATATTCAATTACCATGCAAATAGACAACTATTATAACCTGAAATGATCGCTTTTCTAGCATTGTTCTAAGCTCGTTCACCATGGCAAGCCCTTTTGTGTCTATAGCCGTTCACACCCGAATGAGTATAGGCTACATAACCTGCTGGTCTAAACAGAAGGGATTAAAATCTAAACGTGCAAAATGTGTGAGTTCAGTAAGGTTCAGATGGGTGAATTTGTGAGTCATAGTTGACTTTTAACGCATAAAAGTCCTTCCGTTTTTTGCTAAAATCTTTATGATTACAAAAAATTGATGCTCGTTTTTATGTACATGACTTGAAGTTGCCCTTTTACAAATCGAAATCAAATGACTAATAACGTACCAGTCATGTCCATAATTACACACTTTAGTATACTCCCATATATTGTTGGCTGCAACCCAATCTTCCTCCTCCCTTAGCCATCTCAATATCCTGCAGATATTAAACGTCAATATCTTTACTGACATTGCNTTTTTTTTTTTTTTTTTTAAATGGCGAGTATTGAAATACAGGTTGAACATTTTTAACCTTTCTTGTAGGTATGTAGAGTTGGCAAAGTAGATGGGAGCCTCGACCCCGAGTATTACAAATAAAGGCCCTCTTTGAGCTTCCCGGTTTCGAAAAAGATTTTGATAGATTTGAGTGCTTGGAATGTTTCCTAGGACGCTAGTGTTTGGTCGTGTCCATGTAAAAAAATCTTTAAGATGGGTAAACCTGCCTACAATAAAAACCATATATAAGACAAAACAACCGCTTGTAAGTAGATGGGCCGAAATGGGCACCTCTGGTACTTAAGAAAAATGGAAAGATTACCTCGATTGCAAGCCCAACCGGAACTGAGACAAATAGGAGACCACACATCAAACACACACAGTCTCCTTATCACTCCAACAATGAAACGCCAATCTGGTCCAATCAAACCAACTCGTCCCCTTATTACTCCAATCAAATACGCGCCTCCCACCAAACTTACACTAGCAGTCAAACCATCGTCAGCCGTCACACACAAACACAACCCTTGTTAACATATCAAGATCAAACCACAAACATCGTCCTTGGTTCGATTCTGTTCTTCGAATACAGAGTACTAGACGTGTTTTCACTTTGATCAAGGGGCTAAATGTGTACTTTTTTTTTTCTCCTAACGATAACTTTAACATTGCGTTGCCAAGGCAACGCCTACGTCAACGAACGACCTTAACACAGATACACAGTATCATAACTTGAGTTTAACGCGAGCCCGTGTGCATAACGCCCCATGGCTCGTTACCACACTGTGTGCTCTTATAGTCAAACATAAAGATGAGTATGGAGTATGGTCAAATACATTCTATGTATATACTAAAGCAGAAAGAACGTGCCGACCATTTGGGATTAAAATACAAATTTCTTAATAAAAAAATGTTTTTGCCTTAGGCCTCATGATTTAGCCTGTTCAAACTGGTATAAAAGCCCCTATACAATCCAAAGTAAGCCCACAAAATATATGGCTCCACCAGGCCAGCCCAAAAACATTTAATAGATACACACAACTAAAATGACAAAACCCATGCCACGATTAAAACTAAAGTAAACGCACCAAAACAACATAACAACAACTCTAAATAGGTCCATGCAAACAACCGTCGACCAAAAACATATGACAAAATTCCCGCCGCAACGCGGCGGGCGCACGCACCTCGTTAATTACCAATTTTGTGGAAAAAACAAAGGAACCATATGCATTTTGAGTTGTTTTGGTTTATAGTCAACATATTAATGAGCATTAATGGCATAGTGCGCACTAAGGGGTGTGCATCGGGCCGGAACCCGACCCGTCCTGACGAAGCCCGAATCCCGACAAGCTTGAAAATCCTAACTGAATCCTGACCCGAGTCTAGCCCGAATCGTCCCGAATCCCGTCCCGAGTCCCGAAACGAATCCGATTTGTATGGTTTTTCTTTGTAATCCCGACTTCGTCCCGACTCCTGACCCGACCCGAATCCCGACAAGCTGAAAAACCCAAACCGAGTCCCGACCCGAGTATGGTCGGTTCAGGATTCGGGACGTCGGGATCGGGACGATTTTCGGGTGTCGGTCGGGTTTTGCTCAGCCCTAGTGCGCACGCACCAACTTTTTCGCACCGGATTTAAGTTTTTTTGAAAATTGGTGTACGTGTATTCTTCCTGGCCATTTAAAAATAAATTGGTGCGTAGGCATATTTTTTGCGCACCACAATCGAAAAATTGGGAAAGGGTAATATTTTGCGCACTACAATAGTGTATTTTGAATGTATTGATAATTATTTTTTCAATTATTGTTAGAGTATATGCAAGATTTTCATGCATTACTTCACTGAAAAATAATAAAAACTCTAGTAAAAAAAGACGTGCTTATGTTAATTAGTTTATCATTGGCAACTATATATGGCTGTCTTTATCGATTGTTTGTGGTACACAGTAGATCTATGTGATTTGCGTTGACTTTCACCTTTTTTTTTTTTTTTTTTTTTTTTTTTTTTTTTTTTTTTTTTTTTTTTTTTTTTTTTTTTTTTTTTTTTTTTTTTTTTTTTTTTTTTTTTTTTTTAATGTTATTTGTATTATTTGAATGAAATGAATTTATGTTATTTGGAAAATTGAATAAAAAAATAAAATAAGAAGTGGTAGAACTCAAATGAGTAAGTTGTGGTTAGTTATGATAAGAGTAGTGGCGGCGATTAGCATGTGCAAGTGATGCAACCGCACCGGGCCCCCCTTTGTAAGGGGCCCCCAATTTAGTATACATTATTTATAGTTTTATATATAAACGTTTTGAATTTTTAGTTTCTTTGTTAAATATTATCAAAGTTGAACCGTGCCACATACAAAAAATAAAAGACAAACTTTGGGCCACATACAAAAAGAGTGGAGACTTGGATTATGGGGGCCTCATTTGTGATTTTGCACCGGGCTCCCCAAATCGATGGGACGGCCCTGGATAAGAGGTTTGTATGGTGATGTGGCACCCCATGAGACCCAAATGAGTTATTTTATTTTCTCACCACACCTAGAGCTCTAAGAGCAAAGGGTATGATAACGCCACCTCCGGCTTTATGCTGAGGTGGCCGACGTTATCGTGGTGTTATCACACCGTCGATTGGCGTTAAGGCTCGAGGTTGAAGCGTACGTTACCATGGTAACGTGCGTTGAGTTCTTCTTTTGAATAAGAAAATTACATTAACGCCCCCTAGACATTTGATGTTGTTACTGGTGTCAATGGTGTATATACTATCTTGGAATGGGTTGATTGTATGTGTGTTACTGTGTGTGTGTTGCGGTAGAGAAGAAAGCCAATTTTTTTTGGGCTACTGGGCTTTGGTAGTGAATGGCTGTGAAATAGTAACTCAAGGTTTACTTAAGATTTTCCTGTGGTTGGATTTTGTATGACTAAACTTGCATTATCAATAGCTAGTCAGTTTCCTTTCCTTTTTTCTCTTTTTTAAAATGTTATTTTGTTTATTAAATGAAGTATTAGTTTATGAGTTGAATTTGTAATTTGTATTTTTTTAAAGAAGAATGAGATCTAAAATATGATGTTACGATAAAAGGTGTTTTTTTTTTAAACGTTGAAATGATAAAGCTAGTGTGTCGTTAACATCAAACTAATAAACACTCACCCTTTTCACCTTCTTCATCTAACAGAACCACCACCATACCAACCAGTCAACCACCATGACACCACCATTAAATCAACAAACTCATGCAGAACCGCATCTCACCTCACAAGAAAACTACCAAATATTCAAATTTAAACAAAACCCATTTCACATTTAATATAAAGTTTGAATACTTTATATAATTTATACAAAATTTGTTTAGACCCCTGTTTTTAAAAACTATTATAAAAACAAAAATTAATCCAAGAAAAATATCAAACACGTACAACCATTTTCAAATTACTTACAGTCCTCGACAAATCTCGTTTCACCGTATCCCATGCTGGTTCGATCAGTCACCCTCGGTGCATATCAGAATCCAGTCAAACTCGGCAGCGGCACCTGAACATGTGTTCTCGGCGGCGGAGGGGGAGGAGGATTGGCGGCTGAGGGGACTATTGGAGGGAGGTTTACGCGCTAGGGATGGAAGTGCATGGGGTTGAAGTTGATGAGGTTTAAGGCCACGGTGTCACGTTCGTTGTATGGTTAAGTGCATGGGGATGGAAGTGCATGGGGGTGAAGTTGATGGCATGGTTGTGTTTCGTTCGATCAGGTCTGCATATTCATTTTCTTTGGTTTCGGTCTGCATCATTTTAGTGTGGGTTTCATCTTTTTCGTTCAGGTCTGCATCATTTTAGTGTGGGTTAAGTGTTTTACAACGTGTTAATTTGCTTCTGTATTTCGGTTTGTTTGCGATTTCTATGTTCAAATTATAGTTGCATTGCAGTGTGGACGGTCGTAGGTAGAGGAGAGGTTGATGATAGTTGGTGAGTGACCATAAAAAAAACAAATTCTTAGTAGATCATTAGATATTTTGTGGAGGCAAAGTTATCATATATGATGTCTAGCTAATTAAGAACACAAATTATCAAATTAATAAAAGATAATTTGATGTGTTATGTGAGGTGGATTTAACAGAGGGTTTTTGGGGTTGCGATGTGAGGGTGATTATTGATTATTTCATTTTGAAAACGTTATAATCAGTTTATGAAATGTTTGGCAACACAAGTAAATAATCAATTATTTGCGTTTCATGTGAGACAAAACCACGTTTTGCAAAAGTGACTTGTCCCATGCAGTTTGAAAACGTGGTTTTGCAAACTCAAAAATGAAAACGTGATTTTTCAATAATCAATCCCAAACACCCCTATGTTAGATGATGTGGCATTAAAAATTATGACGTGGAATTTATAAAATCAGGTAATCATATGCAATTGCATTTTTTCCAAATTTATAGTTTATCGCATAAGTTAGGAGTGACTTGCTTCTTGTTCGATTTATTTGATTGGTAAATTATTTAGTTTAATCGAGTTTAGCTTATTAGATAAAGGCTACTTTCTTCTTAGTTGTTTTACGTAGTATATGATATAATACTACAGTTTGGTGAATGACAATGTACGTAGATAATATCTTGCGAATATGAGTAATACTAGTAACCAATATATATGATGACCAGAATAAATGATTTGGTGAGTACGCCAGTCTTTTTAGGAAGAATTTGTAAAGTATGATGACCTCCTAATCCAGTAACCCATTATATATATAAAACCATAAGTGAATTTGTAAAGTGAGTCATTAAAAGACTATCGTACCCTTATGTGCAAGTAAAATAAGTAACTTTAACGGTCCAATTTAATGTCCGTTTGGTCAAATGACCATGCGTGTGAAGGGTTTCCGAGTTAGGGACTATTTGTGCAAAGAAATTCAAATGACCAAAGCCGAAAGTTAATGCAAACTACAGGGACCTCTGTATAATTTACTCTTTGTGTTACAATCATGTGGCCAAGTTTGTACAGACATAGCTCAATTGCCTTGATTACCATTCATTCAACAACTTGCAGATTGTTCAGAAGAAGACAATAAATGCTATCAACAATTGATGAATTCCAGCCACCTATAAGTCAATATCTATAATTTTCTTCCAGTTCATTTCATTCAAAACACCTAACCATTCATTCAGATTCAAAGAGCTCCCAGTTTACCATAAGATAATGGCGGAAGTCATTGCTTCTACCCTCATTGAAGCCGTTTTTCAGAAGCTGGCCAATGAAGCCGTTAAGCAAGTTGTTCGAGCAAAGGGAATTCATTCTGAGCTGAAGAAACTAGCGAGGACTTTGTCCAGGATCCAAGCACTGCTGAATGATGCTTGGAATAAAGAAATAACTAATGAAGCTGTTCAAGTATGGCTCAATGATCTCCAACATCTGGCTTACGACATTGATGACGTACTTGATGACTTGGCAACCGAGGCTAAGCATAATGAGTTGACCGACCAATCCCGAGCCAGCACCAGCAAGATAAGAAAGCTCATTCCAGCTTGCTGCACAAATTTCTCACTAAGTAGAAGGCTGTTTAAAAGGTTAGACGATATCACCAACAGGTTACAAAATCTAGAAAAGGAAAAAGAATCTCTTGGTTTAGTGGTGGAGAGTGGAAGTTTACAAGTGAAGGATGATAGGCGAAAAGATAAAAATAGACAACACGAGACCTCGTTGCTGGTAGATGCATCTAGTATTGTTGGGCGACAAGGTGATAAGGATGCGTTGGTTCAAAGGCTATTGGCGGGTGAACCATGTAATAAAAACTTTAGCATCGTGCCCATTGTTGGTATGGGTGGTTTGGGTAAAACCACTCTAGCTAGGCTTTTGTATGACGAGAAGCAAGTTAAGGATCATTTCGAACTCAAGTCATGGGTATGTGTTTCAAATGAGTGGGATAGCTTCCAAATAAGTAAAATTATTTTCCAATCTGTGAGTGGGGAAGATAAGAAATTTGAAGATTTAAATCTTCTTCAAGTGGCTCTTAGAGATCAACTTAGGGATAAACGGTTTCTACTCATTTTAGATGACGTTTGGAGTGAAAGCCGTGAGGATTGGGAAACCTTAGTACATCCATTTCATGCATGCTCTCGCGGAAGTAAAATTATCATGACAACTCGGAAGGAGCAATTGCTGAAAAAGTTGGGTTATCATAATTCAAACCATCTGCAACGTTTATCCCAAGATGATGCTATGTCTTTATTCGCTCAACATGCGTTGGGTGCAAATAATTTTGACTCCCATGAAACATTTAAAGAACATGGGGAAGGCATTGTTAAAAAATGTGATGGTTTGCCTCTGGCTTTAATAGCACTTGGAGGGTTAATGAGGACAAAAAGGGATGCGCTCGAATGGAAGGAAATAGAGGATAGTGAGATATGGAGGTTAAAAGAAGGGGATGAAATTGTTCCGGCTCTTAGACTAAGCTACCGAGAACTTCCTGCCTATTTGAAGCAACTCTTTGCATACTGCTCCTTGTTCGCAAAGGACTATGCATTTGACAAGGAAGATTTGGTTCTGCTCTGGATGGCAGAAGGATTTTTGCACCGAGTACGTCCAAGCAAGTCAACTGTAGAACGTTTGGGTCACGAATGCTTTGATGAGTTGTTATCACGGTCATTTTTATGCAAAATGTATTAAACTTGAAGGACCGTTGATGGAAATGACAAAATATGCCAACCGCCAAAGGAAATCTGAATTTCAGCTTTATGGACAAAAAATTGACATATTTTTATTACACAAAAAAAGAATTTGAATTTTCTCTAATCATCAAAAACTCAGAAGTCTGAATTTTGCCTGATTCAAAGTTTGCTTCGTGTCTTATCCTCATAATTTGAATTTCATGTAACCCAAACATTTAAGGGTCGGAATATCAAATTCGGAAAGTGAATACACGATACACGAAGAATCCGTGATCCGGAAACACCTTTGCAGTTTTAATAATTTCCATCAAGGGGCAGGGCCCCTTGTCGAGGCCCCACTCCCAAGTGAGAAGGTGGGGTCGAGGGGAAGCCTCGCTCGTGCGGTTTGGGCTGCGCCAAATGACAACTCTTTTCTCTCCAACCAATTTTCCATTCCAAAAGATACAAGTTTTACCAAGTTGCTCGTAACTCCACTATTAGATTATTGATAGCTTTAACAACAATATCGTGATCCATCAAGTGGATGTCAAAACAACATTTGTAAACGATGATTTAAAAGAGGAGGTATATATGAAGCCACCACAAGGATTTGTTATGACAGGTAATTAGCATAAAGTGTGTAAGGTAATTAAATCGTTGTCTGGACTAAAAAAATGAGACTTGCAGGGAAATAAGACAGGGAAGCCAAACAAGCACCTAAACAATTGAATCAAAAGTTTGATGAGCCTGTTTTGTCTAATATGTACTCTATGGGCCTGTTTGTTTAGCCTTTTTATTAAGTCCCGTTAAATTAAAGTGTCAGTATAGATGTATGCGGTCTGTTTGTAGATGAATAAATGGTTGTTTGTTATGTATGCTGAATAAAGTGTCTGAATTAGAAAAAATTACTTTTATACCCTTTTATTTGAAATAAGTAGAATTAGAGGTTAAAAAGTGGGAGGGTAAATATGTAAAATTAAAATAAAAAGGATGGACTTAATTTGGAGACCCTCATCTCCATGGCTTTTTCTAAGAGGTCATATGTTAATTTTAAGCACTAAACAAACATCCATTTGATGACTTAATTAACTTACATATTTTTCAATTAAGACACTTTAAGTTGTTATCAAACACTACCTATGTCTTTGTTTTAATATGTATGTCTTTGTTTTGTCTAATATGTATGTCTTTGATTTAATATGCATGTCTTTGTTTTGTCTAATATGTATGTCTTTGTTTTAATCAGATATTAATCAATAAAATTTAATTAACTGTAAAAGATATAATTGTAAAATTATTAATCTTCATTACTCTTTTCTCAAACTTGGGAATACAAAAGAGGTGCATCTTCTTTCATTTTCTTCTCAACCTTGGAACACCAAAAATAAAACTATTTCCTATCCTTCTTCCTTTTTTTCTTCTTCTTTTCTTTCCACTTCTTTTTTATTCTTTTCTTATCAAACTCGAGAACAGAGTGTAAATAAATTAACATTAATGGAGCAATTGAGGATCAAAAATGATAATTATTGAAGACTTTTAGAAGATTAGAAGATACATGTGAAAATTAAAGTGAATTCCATTACATCCAAGCCAAAGATTCAAGCCCCAACTACTATATCATACTGAAGAAATATGAAACACGGCATATTTTCTAATAGAAAACTAGAAAGAATTGGTTGTATTTTTTTAAGTTTCCGTATGGCACCAATAATGACTCAGTCTTACGATTTAAATAATCAACTAGCACCGATCCCATATATTTTCAATTCAGAAATACAACCAACAGCCAAGCCATCCATCGTTGACCAACTACGTGCACCTCCTCTCGTATATTTAAAATTCAAAGATTCTAACAGCTAACTCTTGTGGAGATCACCAATCACATTTTAATTTTTTTAGACTAATGGTAACGGTCGCATCTGCCATCTTAGCGTCCTTTGTCACCTCAGCGTTAACTCAATTTTTTTTCCACTCCAAAACTAGACACAAGACCAAATACTATTTATGGTGACCGAAGGGGCGACCGAACATTTTTTTTATATAAAAATTTCATTAATAATTAAAAAACATTACAATAATAATTCAAACAAAATTCAAAACATTACAACAAAATTAAAGCCCTTCTTGATTTGTTCGATGCCAAATGAGAGTTGTGTATTTCAGTAACAAATTGTAACATATCCTTTTTCGATCGAATGGGATCATCTTCACGATATACTTTCTCCGAAAAATAGTCAGGAAAGATTGCCAACTCTGTCTTGTATAATCATATTATGTTAGATGATGCAAGTGCACATCAACTCCTTAATTCTCCTAAGACTTTGCAACCATGATGGAAATTTTTTTTATAGCCCACTTTTTTTTAGTACGCCAAACCCTCGTTCAACGTCTTTCCTCGCTGCTTCATGCGCGTTCTTATACCTTATTCGCTTCGTATCATTCGTGCCTAGTTGTGAAATAGAGTTAATAGAACATCCCGGTCCGAATATATCCCGTCAGTAAGATAATATCCCAACTATTATTCACGTCGTTAGCCACAAATGGAACCTCTTGTACTTTCCCTTGTTTGAGATCATTTAAAAGAGGTGATTGACGTACAACGAAAGTATTCATATCAAATAAAAGTTTTCATATGACCAGAATTCGTGCGAACGTGTTCTTTAATCAACGTAGGTCGAAAAAAATGCAAAATAAAATGAGTCTTTCTAAATTCCACCTAGTACATTCAAAATGAAATCAATTTTTTTATAAACCAATAAACTTCAATATAAATACCCCTTTCCCATATATTTTTTACACACTTCCACAACGTAAACACAACTTTATATACTTCCATTCTCAAAAAAAAATGTCAGGATTTCCTGACGATATTTTTATGAACCTCCTCAGCATGACTCCTGAGCAACTCGGCATGACTCCTGAGCATGACTCCTGAGCAACTTTATCAACAACAACAAGCGTTTCGTATGTGGCAACAAAATCAAATGATAAACGCCAATTTCTAAAATCTACAGCAAAACCCACCACGATTCGAACAACAATCACAACCACAAACCCAATCCTCACAATCACAATTCGACCCACCTATACAAACCGAAAAGTTCAAAAGAAAAGGTAAACGGATGGAAAAAAAATTCAACGACCCCGATCCCTATTCCGAAAAAAATCCCAACGTGACAGGGGTTTCTTTACGTTGGCAACCAAATGAGGAATTTTGAGGATTGTAATATCGAAATTTCATAAAAGGGAGACACGTTTTGGTATCGAGTTTTGAACGAGTTCAATAGGCAAAATTTCCAAGCACGCAACAGGGATATGTTGACAAGCAAATGGCATACATTGAACAGGAATTGCCAAAAGTCCATGCGGTTTTCAAACATTCCAAACGTTTGGGAAAAAGTGGGGAAAATGATTTGGATGTTATGAAACGGGCTAGTCGTGACGAGCATAAAGGTACCTCATTTACTCGAGAGGAGGCGTGGGAAATTTTGAAAACCCTAGCAAAATAGGACACGCTAGAACCGGTTGATTAACCGGAGAAGTTCCCGGGGAAGGCCACGCGGATCTATTCCGTGAAGATGCAAGACCACTTCCGGCCGGCAAACAACGTACCGGCAAAAAACAAAAATCCGAGACCACGACAAGCACCGGGGGAAGTAACTCGTCAAGCCAATTTGGGGAGTTTATGACAAACGAGATGCTTCTCGAACGGGAATCGGCCCAATCGGCGTACGAGGTCGCTAAAGAGAAAGACCATACGATGATGCATTTGGAAGAGATGAAATTTCTCAGTATTAACATGAAGGAGTTGTCGGAGGACGATGTGTATTGAATCAGCATGGAAAAGGAAAAAAATCAAAGAAAAATATAATTTACGCCGCGATTAGTTGTTTTTTTTTCTATATTGTATTTTTATTTCGTAACTTCTTTCATTTCATAGTTTTTTACTTCGTAACTTTTTTTTTTATTTCGTATTTTTTTTCGTAACTTTTTTAATTTCGTATTAGAATTTTAAACATTAGTTTGTTTAAATAAATGGGAAAAAAAACGTCTCCTAAAAGGTGGTGTTAATATGGTATTATGATAAGAGGTGATTTTGAAGTGTTGGTGTTAAAATATTAAAAACTGAAGTAGTGCTGAGATGACAGTACTTTTTTTGTGTTATACCACGTTAAGCTCATTGTCACTCATTTTTTTTATCCAACATCCAACTAATAAACACTTAGGCTGGGCACTAACGTGACCCAATTTGCATCATCATTCCGGCTGCCACCTCAGCTTTCTCTCTCTTCAACCCATTTTCACCTCTCTCCTCACTAACGTGACCCAATTTGCATCATCATTATTATTTATTTATTTTTAAATAAAAAAAACCATTTTTAACACAAACACAATTTTTATTAATAACTAACGGAAACGTTACATAATAAACGATACGAAATTTAAATGTTACAATACTAAATAATTAAAAATTAAACACGACAACAATTATTAAAAACTAGTAATCTAAATTTTAGCGAGCCTTGATTTGTTCCTTCATACGAATGATTTCTTGTTTTTGTCGCTCGGTTAAATTTGGGTCGATGGTCGAATTTTAGAAAAGCAAATCTTGCTCTCTTTTGGTGAGTTTCAAGATCTCCGTTTGTTCTTGGACGGCTCTAACTTTCTCTCTTTTGATTTCGAGCTCTAGTTTCTTCATTTCTTTCCACGACTCAATATCTTTAGTTTTTGCCGACTTTGACGGCTTTGAGTTCCAAAAGCCCGATAGTAGTGATTTTGTCCATGATGTTGGTGGAGCTTCGGATTCACGAGAGGATGATGATTTCTTCCTTGCTGCGTCACGACCACGTGGTCGTGCTTCTCTAGTTTCATACTCCTCATCATCAGAAACATCCAAGTCTTGAAAATTAGCGGGACCTTGTGTTGACCCCGAGGTAGTTGTAGAACCCTTTGATTTCTTCCGGCTATTCCCGTGGATTAGCGGAAGCTCCCTTTTCCAAGCAGAGTGCTCCTTCAGTATGTTCCAACACTCAAATAAATTAAATTCATGACCGTAACGCACTTGATACTCCAAAAGAGCCNTGGTATTTATAGGATGAAAAAGGTTTATGTTTTTTGAAATTTGTTTTTTTTTTTTAAAACCAACGGTTCTTATTATTATTATTTTTTTTTTGAAATGAATATTGCAACGTTAAAAAGGAATAAAGCACACTTTTTCTACATTTGAATTCGGTCACCAGCTCGAACGATTTGGTTTTTCACACCGGCGACCGATTTCCCCACTATGGGCTCGACCGATTTCGAATTCGGTCCCCTTGGGTGCTCGACCGAATTAAAACGCCCCTTAGTGGGCACCTTATAAAATACCACTAACACCACTAACAAAACCACCGAGACTCTCTCTTCTCACACAACCTTTTCATCTTCTATATCAAACAAAAACAAAACCACTAACAAAACAACCACCGTTAAGTCAACAAACTCATTCAGAACCACACCTCACCTCACAAGAAAACTAATAGTCAAGATCTATAATTTTCTTCCAGTTCATTTCATTCAAAGCACCTACCTTAACACAATGGCGGAAGTCATTGCTTCTACCCTCATTGAAGCCGTTTTTCAGAAGCTGGCCAATGAAGCCGTTAAGCAAGTTGTTCGAGCAAAGGGAATTCATTCTGAGCTGAAGAAACTAGCGAGGACTTTGTCCAGGATCCAAGCACTGCTGAATGATGCTTGGAATAAAGAAATAACTAATGAAGCTGTTCAAGTATGGCTCAATGATCTCCAACATCTGGCTTACGACATAGATGACTTACTTGATGACTTGGCAACCGAGGCTAAGCATAATGAGTTGACCGACCAATCCCGAGCCAGCACCAGCAAGATAAGAAAGCTTGTCCCATCTTGCTGCACAAATTTCTTACTAAGTAGTAAGATGAGTCACAGGTTAGACGATATCACCAACAAGTTGCAAGATCTAGAGAAGGAAAAAGTTACTCTTGGTTTGACGATGGAGAATGGAAGTTTACAAGTGAAGGATGCTAGGCCAAAAGATAAAAATAGACAATACGAGACCTCGTTGCTGGTAGATGCATCTAGTATTGTTGGCCGACAAGGTGATAAGGATATGTTGGTTCAAAGGCTATTGGCGGATGAACCATGTAATAAAAACTTTAGCATCGTGCCCATTGTTGGTATGGGTGGCGTAGGTAAGACAACTCTAGCCAGGCTTTTGTATGACGAAAAGCAAGTTAAGGATCATTTCGAACTCAAGGCATGGGTATGTGTTTCAGATGAGTGGGATAGCTTCCAAATAAGTAAAATTATTTTCCAATCTGTGAGTGGGGAAGATAAGAAATTTGAAGATTTAAATCTTCTTCAAGTGGCTCTTAGAGATCAACTTAGGGATAAACGGTTTCTACTCATTTTAGATGACGTTTGGAGTGAAAGCCGTGAGGATTGGGAAACCTTAGTACATCCATTTCATGCATGCTCTCGCGGAAGTAAAATTATCATGACAACTCGGAAGGAGCAATTGCTGAAAAAGTTGGGTTATCATAATTCAAACCATCTGCAACGTTTATCCCAAGATGATGCTATGTCTTTATTCGCTCAACATGCGTTGGGTGCAAATAATTTTGACTCCCATGAAACATTTAAAGAACATGGGGAAGGCATTGTTAAAAAATGTGATGGTTTGCCTCTGGCTTTAATAGCACTTGGAGGGTTAATGAGGACAAAAAGGGATGCGCTCGAATGGAAGGAAATAGAGGATAGTGAGATATGGAGGTTAAAAGAAGGGGATGAAATTGTTCCGGCTCTTAGACTAAGCTACCGAGAACTTCCTGCCTATTTGAAGCAACTCTTTGCATACTGCTCCTTGTTCGCAAAGGACTATGCATTTGACAAGGAAGATTTGGTTCTGCTCTGGATGGCAGAAGGATTTTTGCACCGAGTACGTCCAAGCAAGTCAACTGTAGAACGTTTGGGTCACGAATGCTTTGATGAGTTGTTATCACGGTCATTTTTTCAACACTCACCTAACGACGAGTCTTTGTTTTTTATGCATGATCTTATGAATGATTTGGCCACATATGTTGCTGGAGATTTCTTTTTCAGGCTAGAGAAGGAAATGGGAACAGATGTTAGGAAACAAACTTTAGACAAGTGTCGTCATATGTCTTTCGTTTGTGAGGAATATGTAGCTTACAAGAAGTTTGAGGGGATCGAAGGAGCTAAAGGTTTGAGAACATTATTGTCCGTAGGGGTGAAAGAAAGGTGGCAAGACAACTACTTGTCGAATAAGGTTTTGGTTGACTTACTGCCTAAGTTGCAATTCTTAAGGGTTTTAAGTTTGAGTGGTTATGAGATAAGTGAGGTTCCAGAGTCCATTGGTGAATTAAAGCATTTACGCTATCTCAATTTATCTCAAACTAATATCCCACATTTTCCAGAAAATGTTTGTGATCTCTATAACTTAGAGACGCTAATCCTTTTTGGTTGTTCTCGTTTAACTAAGTTTCCCAACAACTTCATAAAGCTTAAAAGTTTGCGGCATCTAGACATTAGAGATACTCCACTTTTAAAAGACTTGCCTGTAGGGGTCGCTAAGTTGAAAAGCCTGCAAACTCTTTCAAAAATCATTATTGGAGGAGAAAATGATTTTTCGATAACCCAACTTAAAGATTTTGAGAATCTTCATGGGAAAGTTTCCATTCAGGGCCTGGAAAAGGTACAAAAAGCGCCGGAAGCACGAGAAGCAGACTTATCACAAAAGAGGCTTACTGAGTTAAAGTTTGAATGGAGTGACGTATCATATGCTTCCCGAAAGGAGACTACTGATAACGATGTGCTTGATGCATTGAAGCCATATAATGATTGTTTGAAGAGGCTAGGCATTGTGAACTATCTGGGTTTAGAGTTTCCCAAATGGGTTGGGGAAACCTCTTTCCATAAGTTGGCTCGTGTGTCTATATATGGCTGTAAAAAGTGTACATCTCTACCACCACTCGGGCAACTACCGTCACTTAAAAGGTTATCTATCCAAGACATGGATGATGTGAAAAATGTGGGTTTAGAGTTTATTGGGACTGGTGTTGCATTTCCTTCACTTGAAATTCTAAAGTTTAAAGGTATGCGGAGCTGGGAGGTTTGGTCAACATATAGTAGAAGTGGGGTTGGAGATTCTGTGTTTCCATGCCTTCAAGTTCTCAATATAGAAGGGTGTCCAAATTTGGTTGAAGTCTCACTTAAAGCACCGCTACTTTCATTGACGGATTTGGTAATACATGGATGTGGTGTTGATTTGTTGAGAAGTTTGGTGCACGCAGCTCCATCAGTCACCAAGTTGTATATAGGATCTATTTCAGGGCTTACTAATGAGGTGTGGAGAGATGTTATATTGGATCTTAAGGCAGTTGAAGAATTGGAAGTCACAAGGTGTGATGAAATAAGATACTTGTGGGAATCAAAAGAAGCAGAGGCAAGTAGTAAGGTTCTCGTGAATTTAAGGAAGTTGAAAGTATGGTATTGTAAAAGTTTGGTGAGTTTAGGGGAGAAAGATGAGGAGGAGTACAATTATGGGAACAACCTCCTAACATCTCTTAGCTCATTAACGGTATGGCATTGTGAAAATTTCAAGCATTTAAGTTGTCCTGACAACATTGAGACGTTGCAAATCCGTTTTTGTTTTTCAATAACATGTGTCTCCTTCTCAATGGGAATGGGAGGACAGAAGCTCAAGTCAGTTTACATTTTAGAGTGTAAAAAACTAATGAGAATGGAGGAGTTGGGAGAAGGAGGAAAGAAGAATATGTTACTTGTCAACAGCAAAAGCATGCCAATGCTTGAAACTGTAAACATATCTGATCATCCAAATGTGGCATCGATCATTGATTTTGGGGGTAACTTTATTCATCTCACGAGATTGAGTATAGAAGATTGTAATAGTAGGGAGGAGTCGTTTTTTGCAGACCTCCAAATGCAGAGTCTCACCTCGTTAACTGATCTGTTAATAAGCAATTGTCCAAGTATGGATGTTCCAACTGGGTTTTGGCCTCCCAACTTGCGTGTCCTTTCAATTGGGCGGTTGAAGAAGCCCATCTCAGAATGGGGACCACAGAAGTTTCCAACCTCACTTGTTGGGCTAACCTTAGAGGGTTCAGAAGAAAATGAAGAAGCCACTAATTGGAGTCAATTGTCTCATCTTCATCTTCCTTCATCTCTTACTCGACTTGGCATTGAATGTTTTGAAATGTTGGAAACAGTTTCCAAGGGACTCCAACACCTCACCTCCCTCCAACATCTCAAAATTTATGAATGCCCAAAGATGAAAGATCTACCAGAAAAGTTGTTGCCTTCACTTTTAAGTTTGAAAATAGACGAATGTCCAGACCTGGAAGAAAGATGCAGTAGAGGAGGCTCCTACTGGCCCAAAATCTTCCATATCCCCTGCATCGAAATAGACGACGAGTCACAAACATAATATGAAGGTATGTTCTCTCCATGCCGTTTAACTTCTTTTATTTAGATTTTTTTTTTTTTTTTTTTTTTTTTTTTTTTTTTTTTTTTTTTTTTTTTTTTTTTTTTTTTTTTTTTTTTTTTTTTTTTTTTTTTTTTTGTTGCGTAATTATTATAGCCGACAATAAATCTTGAAAGATTGGAAGGCATCAAGCATTACACAATGGATATTAAGTTTAATTTCAAGAGGTTTGGGTTACTAAATTACAATAAGGTGGCAGGCAAACGAGCAACAAGTTGCGCCGCAACCCCCTTTTGGATGGCAAAACCAATCCTACTAAAAATGAAGTTTTGTTTCTTGAGGGCCGAAAAATTACTTTGCACGACCCGTTGAACTCTAGACAAAAACTTCTCTGCTTCCGGAGCTAGGAAACCAAATGTATCAAAGGCAAAAGGGATAAACACGTGTTGATTCTCTAAGCAAGCTTTCTCGTGTTTAGCCATTTGGACTTTTGTGTGTATTTTGTTCATGTACATTACTAATTTACCCTTCGTTGTTAATATGGTAATAAAACTAAAGTAGGGGTAAAATGGTCACAAATACACAAAAAGTCCATATTTAAAACTTTGGTGCTATAATAGCAACAAAAGAGTTAACTAAGCAACACTCGAAAATGTTACAGGTTTGTCACATTTTTTAAGACAATTACAATAGTTTATTCTACAATTTCCAAATTAAATGATGAGCTAGGATTGCTTGTAGAATTTTGGTTACTTGTTAAAAACTGAGAAATTTTTGTAATACGAGGTCATGACAACCTATTTAAAGTCAGACCTGTAGTGGCTTTGGTTTTTTCATCATATGTTAGACACCACCTTATATGATGAATGTTATATAGTTTACGTTCCTTAAATTTTATATATTCAGATAATATTTGATTTGAAATTACGTATATCTTAACAAATTCAGATGTCTCTCTCTTTCTAACATTCATTCGAATACAGTTTTGAATATCTGATTTGCAGTGCCCAAATTGACTTGTAGTGTAGTTAATATTCTGATAAAGTTGGTTTGCCAATCATGATTTCAGGGAAAACAAGCATTGGGAATGTGAATTTATTGCCAATATTGCAGAGTCAAAAGAGTTCATTGTATGTTTATGGTGTTTTGATTGGTAGTTCATTGGTGGAATTGAGTTGGTGTATCATTTGGATGGAGGCTAGTGAGTCGTGAAAGATGAGACTACTTCGCCTTAACAAATGATATGGCCAAAAGAGTGAAGACAAAGCTGTTTGATGCATCAAGTTATTAGATTGGTTTGCTGTTGCTGTTTGATAGATTTTCTATTAGCGATTTGAGTACTTGTTTGTTTGTTTTAGATTGGTGTTTGTTTTGCTCTTTGTTCTAAAAGGAAATGTCTATAGGACTTCGAGCTTGGCTATGTAATTTTCTCCTTTTCACTATATCGTGACTAAAGAACCTGAGGGATGGCAATGGTAAAACCAGCAACTACATCTGAAGTTATACACACCATTTTGCACTATTATCTCACGTACTCCATGTTTACCCCACATAGTGTCATCATCCAATTTCTACTGCCTTGTTTTTCACAGATTATCAATGATGAAGTGTATGAAAATACCATCATTCCATTTCAAATGCTTTTCCCTCATCTTCTGCATTTCTGGTGTTCTATTTAACAGCATGAGCCCTATTCCCAACTTTCCCAGTCTCACTAATATCCATTCTCTCCCCAAATTCACCATTAGGCACTTTTTCCCCACCATCATCATCCCCATTGCTGATGTCATCATTATCCATTTCAACCCCCACATTTTCATCAACAATTTCTTCACCTCTCTTCGTAGCACGCCGTTTAATCAGCATTTCTTAGAAGCATAATGAGATATTTTAAAATTCAGTACATGCTCTCTTTTTCTGCTTGGATGAGTCTTTTAAAATTCAGTTGTATTTTCATGTCTTGATGATAAATGTGTTTCTGCAAGTGCGAAATAGCTGACTGCTTTATATGTTTTCCATTCGGCTGAAGAGATTGAGACTGAATTTGGTGTGAAGATCTTTAAAAACAGCATGTAATATTGGTTTGAAGAGATTCGATATTCAAATGGATCATCAAGGTCATGTGAGATTGGGAAGGCATGCTATCTCTATTTTGAAGCCATGCTTGTTGTATTACTGCCACATTGATCATCCGGACTCTAGTTACTTATGAATCATACATGATATAAATGATTTCTTTATTTGGATATTATAGCACTTGAAGCTATGTGATATTTCTAAAGATGCAGATTTCAAAGTGTAACTTATAGTTGGATCTTTTTTAGTAACACTTAAGATGTCTAGAATCGTGCGACCTCGTCTATTTGTCATGATAACACGAAAAACGTTCGTATTAGCTAGTTGGATTGTGTAACAAA
>LBNU01032133.1:6381-30025 GCA_014162995.1 Artemisia annua | reverse complement strand
CAAACTATGTGTTTTCATTAGATGTTTATTTGTCTTTGACTATTATAACAATGTATGTTTCATTATTTCACTACGGATGTTTGAAATTGTTGAATGCTAATTGTTATGCTTGTGTTTGGGTTATGTTTGGTATGTTAAATATAGAAATGTTCGTTAGCCCCCGACCAAAATTCTATGAAACGGATGTTTACATGTCCAATCTTCACATTTCCTAACCCGCCTTAAATTATATTTTCATTTTTAAGAGTTTTCGGAAAATTTGGAAAACGTCTTCCGGGTCAAAAACGTGGACTGCCTACTTTTTCAGGCATGGCGGAACTGGCGGAACCCTGGTGAAGGTTCCGCCAGTGTATTTTCTGGGTAAACCAGTTATAGACCCCACGGATCTGGCGGTACCCTCAATTGGGTTCCGCCCTTGTAATCCGTGGGTTCCGCCAGTATACCTGCAAAAATGTTGTTTATTTTTCTTAATTTCACAAATCGTAAAACAACAAAACACTTTGTTTAGTGAGAAACATCCTTCCAAACCATCAATCACCACAAAAGATCCATTCTTTAAACCTTAATAAGCCAAAAACAAATTTCCCGCCAAAACTTCAATTCAAACCTTATATACCTAAGGAACCCTTCTAAAGGATCCTTGAACCAAAACTTTCAAACCATCCCATGATTACTTTGCATTGAGTGCATAAGTTAATCTCACACTCCATCCTCTTCATTGGATTAGCCTTCCTTGAAATAACAATATCCATAACTTATCATCATCATGAGAAACCTCAAAATTTGTATGGTTAACCATTTAACCAAAATTCTTCTTTCCATAAAACCAAACTCCTATAAGTTTGATCACCATTGAAACCCTTGAACTCAAACCCACAACATTGTCTTCTTCATTCTTGAGAGTAAGTGTTTACCAAAGAATCAAGATGACTAAATCCAACTCCTCTTCCGAAACCTCAAGAAAAACCAATAAGCTTAGTCTCAATCCTTGTTGCTTCAACAAAACCACCAAATCAAGCCCATCCTCATCAAGTGACTCATCACTCGATATTTCACAACCTATCCAAGACTACCTCAATATCCTCAACTCAACACCTTCCATGGAGACATGTGACACCGTCACCCCAACTCTTCAAGATTTGCTAAATCTTACCACCTCACCATCATCTCCTAATCATAGTCCACAAACTTCCTTACCGACAAATGAATTGTCATTTACTCCTATGGAACTTTTCCATACACCACCAACATCACCAACCCTACAAGGATATAATCCTTCATTACCTTCATCACCACAACTAACCTTTATGGAGCTTCTCCATTCCAATCCATTATCACCATCTCCACACATGGAAGCTTTAGAAAACCTACCGCCTAGGTCATCTAATCCCCAACCGTTGTCATCATATGACAACATCCGGGAAATGGAAACCCAAAACGGACCTCATCAACCATCCTTGGTTGAAAATTTGGCCTACCGATATGCAAGACCTTCTATCTTTCCACAAGATCAAGGTCACATATGCCAACCATCCTTTGTGTTTCATCCCGTTTTCAAAAACTTTCATTCAAACCCCAACCGAGATTCAAGCTTCCGCCACTATCTCTCACAAGAACCACCACAACAAAATGAGCCTACCCAACACTTTGATTCCCTATTTTCTTTATACAAGAAAATAGAAGCTTCTTTATGGGACTCATCTCCGACCATCAAAGAAGAACTTAAAACTCACTTAAGCCACCTTCGTTCCTTGAAAAACATGGTTGAGTCTCAAATTGATCATCTCATGATTTTTCAATCCACCTTTGAAGGAGGAAACATCATATCCCAATTCGCTCCTTCGAGTTCAAGCAATCCACCACCCACAAATCAAACACCTCTTCCATCACACTTTCCTCGCCATAATTGCGGAAGTTGTGAAAGAACCGCTCGCATTAGCGAAAGATGTCGTGACGACATTCATGAGCTAAACAACGAAATGAGGTTTATTCTAAACCACATCTTGGAGCATCTTGAGACCATGTCTCATCAACTTAGAGCCTTGAGTCCCACACATCAATAAGATGTCACTAAAACCCAATAAACCAAGAGAATTTCTCTTCAAATCCACCACATCTTCAATCAAAACCCAAAATCCAAAATCCATCTTTTCATCCAAACAACCACATTGTTGTGTTTGGACAATGTTTCTCATTAAGGAAAGTGATGATTTCCTTTTTTAAAAAATGTAGGATTTTACATTTCAAGTTTCTTTTTCATTTCTCGTCTTTTGTTTTTAGAAGTAGGATGTGTGTTTTTCATTTCTTGGGTCTTTGTAACTCATTTTACATGAAATGAAATATTATCCGCTATGCGACTCTTCTTTAGTATAATCGGACACTAACCTTTTCCTTTTTGTAGCATTCTTATCCTTGAAACATATACGTTGGTACCCTAGCAATGGGGAGTATTGATCAAGGGGGAGCATGAGAGATTGCATAATCTCAAATCATGTCTTGCTATAACTATGTTGCGGAAACTAACCATTTTTGTTTGTAGGTTCAAAATCCATGATACCCTCTTGGTACTCCATTTAGGGGGAGTATCGATCAAGGGGGAGCATGTGTTCCGCTACGCGACTCATCTTTTTGTTTCGACAAAAAGGGGGAGAAAATATATAAACTTGGTTGCATTCTTTGCATAATTTGCGCAACTTGCCTTTGCATGCTATGTGGTCTTTTGCGTCAAAATAAGTTTATATAAAACTTTATAAGACTTAATACTAGAACTTATGTTTTACTTACAAATAAAGTTTAAGTTTTGTCATCAACAAAAAGGGGGAGATTGTTAATACAAATATCGCCTAAAAACGTTATTTATATTTTAACGATCTTTGCTAAGTTTTGTTAATGACAAGATACAAACTTTAGCTTGTAATAAAACATCACTTTAGTTTCTAAGTCTTATATAACTAAGCTTTGCATTTCTATTTAAACATGAACTTGTTTTATATTGTTTAAATGAAAGCTTTAGAAATATTCATTCATGAATATATTTTATGTTTAACTTGACATGAATCAATGCATAGCTAAATTGATGTGACTTAGGTCTTTTAATAAGTGTTGTCACATCAAGTATTGAAGTCTTGCATGTGCTATGTGTTAGGATGAAGTCTAGCCTTTAAGTTGATATGACTTGACTTGATTAGAGTTGTCACATCAAGCATTCAAGTATGCATGTGCTATGTATAGTCTTGCTTATGCTTCTTTAATAAGAGTTGCACATAAATGTCATCTTGCTTGCACACTTAGGAAAGCATTCATGTTAGCATTAACTTAACAATGACATTGCATAGCTTGAACTCTAAATGTCATCCTAACATATATCTAGGTTGTCCTATCACATCATGCTCATAACTAGTTCTTGTCAATATGCAATTAAGGAAAGAATTGTGTGTTTGACTTATCTCATACTTAGTTATGATTAGCTAGCATGACATTGTGTGTATAGAGTCTTGCATGATTTGAATGTGTTGTGTCACATCATGTTTAAGTAGTTCATGCATCTTCATTAGTTACATTGTGTGTAATAAGTCTTGCCATCATATTTGTGTCATCATTTTATGTCACATCTCATCAATACATGATTTAAGTGCATTGTGTGTTTGACTCTCTTTGGCATTGATGATTGCATGGAAGAACTCTTCATGGAGTCAATGCATACCTATGTGATGTGACTTGACATTGTTTTGTAGGGATTTTACTTTGTGTGCAAGGTTGGAGTTCATCAGACCTGGCGGAACCCTCGAGTTCAACGGGCGGAACCCTTGTGAAGGTTCCGCCGGGTCCGCCAGAGTTGATATCTTGTTTAGTATAAATACAAGTCAACTTGCAAGAAAATCCTTATCACTTTAGGACATATATTTCACATTTCTCTCTCAACTAACAAAGTAACATTTGACTTGTGTGATTCTCTTATGTAGCAAGAAGTTCACAAGGTCAATCAAGAAGTTACAAGTTTCAACACGAAGTTGCAAGACTTGTTAACTTAGCTTAGTATAAGCTTTGGTAGTTTATACTTCATATGTATTGTGTTAAGTGATCGGTTAGTATTTTAGGCCTCAAAATACTTAGTGAGTCGGGAGTTGTTGTACCCTTGTAAAAGAACTAACGGGAGTGGTTGTACCCTTGGAAAAGAACTCGACATCTAGCCTTGTGTCGGTAAAAGGAATTAGGCGACGTTAGGTTGGTTCTACCTCGAACTAGAACTCGGTATTTAGCTTAGTACCGGATAAAGTGTAAGCGACGTGTGAAAGGTTTCTCCACCGAGAAGGAGTTTGTTGATAGTGCTTGAAACTCTCGAGTTGGACACTCGGGGCGTGGACGTAGGGCAAGGACAAGTGAGGTCCTTGTAGCCGAACCACGATAAACAATCGTGTTGTGGTTTGATCGTTCTATCTCTTTACTTACATGCTTTACATATATATTGTGTTGTAATTATATATTATCTTTGAGTTCTTCAAAGTACTTCCATTCATATAATAAAGCAAAACGTCACAATATATCTTTAACTAAAATGGGTAATTTGTAAAAGATAATTAATAAAAAGCGGTAAACTATTCAACCCCCCTTCTAGTTTTCCACATATTTGACCAAAATTAACCAACCCTTCCCCCCTTGAAAACTCCCCTAATGGCCGGCCCCTATTGAGCCCATATGGGCCTCCCATATGTTTTCCATGTCCAATAGATTAAGTCCATTACTTAGTCATTGGAAGCCCGATAGAGTTCTAGTGTTCCGTAAAGTTATTTATATATCGTAAATACAATAAACATGACATATAAAGCGGTACCTAAGTGTATATGTGTGTGACCCCATAGGCTCACATACGTCTAGCCATATAATTATTTATTATGACACGAGCATACTCCAACATAGTTTCTCATCGATAATTACAAGTCTTTATAAAAACTTCATGTTCGTTTCGTATTGTTATTTTAACCGTAACGTTATTTTGACCGTATCGTTATTTTACGTTTCGTATGTATTTATTTTCTTGTATTGTATTTTTAATTTAATGAAATAAATTTAGTTTATTTAATGAAATGAATAAAAAAATAAAGATGTAAGTGGTGGGCCCTAAATGAGTAAGTTGAGGTTTGTTGTGAGGGTGGAGGGTGTGGTCATGCATTTTCCCTCGCCACATCAGCTTTTTCTCTCTCCAAAACATTTTCCTTCAACTTTCCTTCACCAATTGCAGCACTTCTCTCTCTTACACAAATTTTATTTTGTTTTTTATCATTTAATAATACCCCCAAAACACAAATATACATACAACACAATAAAATAGTATTTTCTCTTTCTTTAAGTCACATTCTCTCTCTTACAAAATCACTTTATCTTGCGGGACTAGACTGCCGAATAGGAATTGGTTATGTGTTTGCCGCTTTGGGTGGTGCAGTTAGTTTTACTTTTCCCGAAAGGGAATAGCATTTGCCGAGTCCAACACCCTTCACACTGAGTGAGGAGGGGGTTAGTTGTGAAGAGGTGTTGAGGTGATGTGGAAGATGTGGGGCCCAAATGAGCTCTTCACCATACCTTCCACTCTAAGTCAATACCACTATTCATAAGTTAATGTAATAACAAGTAAAATTTATTATACCGTAACTATTAAAGCGACCAGATAATCTTATATGATGTTAAGTTGTTCCCGTTTAGATGACATGACACAAGACAATATCGTACTTTCACAAAGTTGAAAAAGAAACGCAAAAAGATTAAAGATGGAGTTTCTTCTTTTTAATAGTTTGAAAAGCAACATTAGGCAAATAAAAACAAATCAACATTTGAACAGTGTTAACAGGCAAAATACAAGGATGAGATGAACGTATCGAGTTTTTTCTATTCAGGTTATCGAAAAAAGAACGAGATTTTTTAGTTCAGACGCGTACAGTTATTCAGAATATATTTACGATCATTTTACCATTTCTAGCTCTGATTATCTAAAAATGTTAACTAGCAAAATTCGAGGTTGAGACATCTAATGAGAGAGCCTCAAGACTTATGATCACTATAATATTTTGGTAAAATATTATCAATAGGTAAGAAAAACAAAATTTGTCAAAACAAACGTAGACAAATGCATGTCGTATGTAAAGCATTATTATCAACAAGATATTGGCAACCATCCATAGTTAATATTTTAAGCAATTTGTAGAGTTTCATGGAACTGGATAAGCAATCTAAAAGGGTGAATTATAGGTTACCTAAAATTGCTAGATTATTTATATTTGAAACAAAAAAATCATATTTTCTTTTTTATGGATTAGTTCACCAAATTCTAACTAGCAACTATCATCAAACGTCCATGTTCAAGTTACTCTCTTTATTTTTCATGCAAAAAAATAAAATAAAAAATACTTTCCTGTTATTTTAAACAATTTATTAAACTAGTTCACATAAATACACTAATATTACTACCATGTACATCCAACAAATTGAAGTTACATTAATAGCTAGTTAGTGTTAATAAAAAAACCTAACAAGAAACAAAAAACAATCAGATTTCAATAATATGTAACATTTTATTTAATTTTATTTATTTTTGTTTTTTTAGAAATAAATGCAAATTAATTAATACTTTAATTATTAAAGTTATATTTGACCACTCTACATATGTAATGTAACCAAACCAGTTGTAAGTTGTAACCACCTCCTCCTATTACTACTAGATTACACAAATAATATCACTAATTAACATTAAACTTTGATCACCAATATTTCATTTTTTTTCTTCTTGTTTAGTATAACCACATTACAACTTAATTATAAAAACTAGTCATATTTATTTTAGTCCATATGTACATATTAAAATTCATCACATTCATGCATGCCTTCTTCTCATGTAAGTTCTCTTTCTTTCCACACAATAAATACACACTCAAAAACACACACACACACACATAGTTTTATTTCTCTTCTCTCTCATGAATGAGTGAATGAAATTTAATTCATACAGCTCCTCACCACTGCTGCATTAATGGCAAAAGCCAAAATATAAAAACTTTTAGAAAAAAAAAAAATTGAAACTTTTTTTTGTGTGTTTTGAAAAATGAATATAAATTTTTACAACGACCTCTGTTATTGCATTAATGGCGATTCATATCAAATGGCTGAAATCTGTCTTGAGTAATGGCATTTCCATCTCCTCAACTAACATTCTTATATAAATCACACCTCTTATTCCCTTCTTTTTTGCTCATATCTCTCTCTCATCCCCTGTTTTTCACTTTCTCTCTCTACATTTTTTGTTTTTTTGTTTTTCTTATATAATTTGCTTTATTTATGTGATACTTGAGTTGGGCTTTTTGTAAAAACATCAAAAGTTTATAGCTTGTTGGTGTAATGCTGGTTAAACTGAGCATGATTCAATTTTCTTGAAGCTTTCTCTCTCTAGAAAAAAGTATGGTTTTTTATGTGTTTTTTTATGAAATAAAAGTGACCCATTATTTGTTTTTGTGATATCTAATCTGGGTTGTGTTTATTTTTTGCAGAAAAAAATTTTGAAGAATTTTGGCGGGAAAAACAGGAGTGATTGATAGATATATATATAAAGAAGAAAAGATGGATGTGTCTATAGCTTTGTTGTTGTTTACTGGTGTGACTGCTTATTTGCTATGGTTTACTTTCATTTCAAGATCATTGAAGGGTCCACGTGTATGGCCTTTGTTTGGTAGTCTCCCCGGGTTGATTGAGAATTCGGATCGGTTACATGAATGGATTGCTGATAATCTTCGGGCCTGTAACGGGACCTACCAGACATGTATCTGTGCGGTCCCGTTTCTGGCCCGAAAACAAGGGCTTGTGACGGTCACGTGTGACCCGAAGAATCTTGAACACATTTTGAAGACTAGGTTTGATAATTACCCAAAGGGTCCGACTTGGCAAGCGGTTTTTCATGATTTGTTGGGCAAAGGGATCTTTAATTCTGATGGTGACACGTGGCTTCTACAAAGGAAGACGGCTGCACTCGAGTTTACTACGAGAACCCTTCGACAAGCCATGGCTCGATGGGTGACTCGAGCCATCAAGAACCGGTTCTGTCCCATTTTGGAACGGGCTCAGGTTCAAGCTGAGCCCGTAGATCTGCAAGATCTTTTGTTAAGGATCACATTTGATAATATTTGTGGGTTGGCTTTCGGGAAAGACCCGCAAACGTTAGCCCCTGAGTTGCCCGACAATAGCTTTGCATTGGCTTTTGATCGGGCAACGGAGGCTTCGTTGCAACGGTTTATTTTACCCGAAGTTATTTGGAAAATCAGGAAATGGCTCCGGCTCGGCATGGAGCTCAGCTTGAGCCGAAGCCTTGTACACGTGGAAGATTACTTGTCCAGCATCATCAGTACACGTAGGCATGAATTGTCTACTCAGCTTAATGGGTCCCTACATGATGACTTGTTATCAAGGTTCATGAGAATGAAAGAATCTTATTCCGACAAATTCCTACAACACGTGGCACTCAACTTCATCCTAGCTGGACGTGACACGTCATCGGTTGCCATGAGCTGGTTCTTTTACTTGGTGATTCAGAACCCAAAAGTGGAAGAAAATATTCTAAAGGAAATCTCTAGTGTCTTGCTGGAGACACGTGGCGATGACGTGGCAACATGGACCGACGAGCCGTTAGGGTTTGAAGAAGTTGATCGTTTGGTTTATTTGAAGGCCGCGTTATCCGAGACCCTAAGGCTATACCCTTCGGTCCCAGAGGACTCAAAGCATGTGGTAGCTGATGACGTGTTACCAGACGGAACATTTGTTCCGGCTGGGTCATCAGTTACTTATTCTATATATTCCGCAGGTCGAATGAAGTCAACATGGGGTGAAGACTGTCTAGAGTACCGTCCGGAGCGATGGTTATCTCCGGACGGTACAAAGTTTGTTAGGCATGATTCATACAGGTTTGTCGCATTTAATGCGGGTCCAAGAATATGTCTAGGCAAAGATTTAGCTTATTTACAAATGAAGTCTATCGCGGCTGCAGTGCTAATGCGCCATCGCCTCGCGGTAGTACCGGGCCACAAAGTGGAACAAAAAATGTCACTAACATTGTTCATGAAGTATGGGCTAAAAGTTAACGTGTTCCAAAGGGACTTAAGGGCCATTATGGAAAGCGTGAAGACAGCGAAAGAAGGCGGAAACTAATGACAATGGTGGTCACGGTGACGGTGACGGTGGTGGTGGTTGAGGTTGTTTAATAGAAGCTTTGATTTTGGTGGTTGGGTTGATTTTTATCAGTATAAAGTTTGATAAGGTAGGTTGGAATTTTGAATACCATTAAATTTATATTCGGGTCGGGTCGGGTCAAGCTTGTGTTTTGGATATGGTTCACATGCAATTTTCATCTTGTAGGTACAATTTCATTTATTATTGTGCCATAATAGTCTTGTTTTGCAATTTCTTTTATGGGATAATAAAATAGTAACCGTATAAATTTTATTTTTAACAGCAATCATTTTAGTTTTACATGAGTTAGGTGCAAAAAGTTATAAAGTTATACAACACATACATTGAATGTTTGCTGCTAAAACTTTTTATGGTCCTTTATTATATATAGTCTATTATTATTTGCTTTTTTATTATTGTGGCATTTATTAAAGGTTTCTAGCAAGCTATATATTTTTTATAGCATTTACTAAAGCTTTCTAGCAATCTATTTTTCTTCTTGTCCTTTTGCACATTGTCATCTTGCCATCTGATTTTTGCTCTTATTGGTTTTACTTATGTACCAAATAATTTAAAAAGTAGCTTGCGAAAATTAAATGAAAAGGTGAAAATTAAAGTCAAGCAAGTTGGTTGGCACTCCTTTATTTACTACCCCTTTTTTGTCTCTTAATAGATTTATTGCAAGTTTTGGAATCATTTCAAGACTTTAAATTGAAAGATAGAAACTAAAACTGTGAAAGTTAGTTATAGTTTCACTTCCCATATACTCTTATAAATGATCTTTTAACACATCTTTTTTGCTCATAAAATTTCATGAAAGCTATATCAAAAGGAAATAATCAAAGATATGAAATTTTGTAATTGTCGAAAAACGATACTCATGCTATCTTGTTTTTTCGTCATTTCTCCACACGGTATCGTAGGGTGTTTTTTGTTATTCCGACTTCGGAAGATAAATGATTAATAGCGTTTACGACTTGATTTTTTGGAAATTTTTACTCAAATGCACTAAAATCTTGCGATTTTTAAAAAAAAAAACTGTAAAAAAAAAGATATGAGTAGTGAAGTGGAGCCATATGCAACTTATCTACCAGTCTCAAGAAAGCCATTACATATAGCAAGACATGTTGCATTTGACGCATCAATATCTGGCGTCTTAACATTATACAACAATATAATACGTGTAACACGTAAATTGTGAACATGTTAAGAAAAAATAAATAGGACAGTCCCTAAGGGATGCCAAATACTTCCGACTAACAAATAATCTTTTAGAAAACGAAAGAAAATTAATACTGCAGAGCAGTTATGGCCACAAGTTGGTGTAAGTTTCCATACTTGACCCACCATACCTGGACAGCAGATCATTGGACCCGAGACTACTCTGGCCTAGACATGACGGGCTATGTTGAGCTAGGGCCCGGTTGAGTGAAAGCAGTTTTACCATTTAGATACCTATGTTTTCTACTGTCCTTGTTCAGTCAAGAATTTTCTCACCAGTGGCAAAGATGTTCCAAACAAGGGTTCCGATGATGTACAAGATAACAGCCACTTTGAAAACGTCATCCCAAGAGCCTGCAACACATACTCGGTTAAGTGTTGAGTAACTAATAAAGTAACTTGTCAATATTAAATCTCTCATGAATCAAGTATAAGGCTTCCTCCTTCCATGAAAATTGCAACTTACAGCAACCACCTATTTGCTAGTAGTCATCCTTATAGATAATTGATTACGTTGATTTTGGTAAGGGCATATTAGACATTTAAAATATAGTCTTGACATTTTCTTGAAACACTGCAAGTTTCAATTGGTTTTCCATATTGAGGTTTCATTTAAACTAAAAATTTGTGAGAACTAAAGTCCTTGGTTTATAAGTTTATATAACGAACTTTTTGAGTTAAAAATAGGTGATCTGAAAGTTGAAGTGCTTTACAGTAAATTAAACCAGTCACTTTTGATTTGGGTTAGCGGAATATGGGATAAGTTTAAATGTCTAACAAGTTATGATCTTACCATTCTGAAGTATATAACCAGTTGCAGCTGTACCAAAGACTCCAGCAAGAACTCCTGCTGTGTTCGATAGCCCCAATAACACTCCCTGAAAGTCAAAATCGGTTCCATTTAGCTCTACACGNCAAAAAATAAAAGACTAAATTTCAGACCTGACTGCAAGCCATACAAAGAACTGCCATAGCAGGCGTCTTGACATTACTCAGTTGAGTAAGAAAGAAAGCAGGGCCCAAGAATCCAATTGACTGCATTATCTGCAAGATATGAGAAATTTCAGTAAATGATCTTTCAACATATAGAGGAAGTGGTCTAGAGTTATCATACAAGGAGAGTAATGGTGTCATTAATGCGTTTGAAAAAATCAGTACAGTTACCTTACGAACGGTAGTGATTGATAGACCTCTGCTAACAAGTGTGTCTGCAATCCAACCTCCTATGTTGGCAAAGGCAGCCATAGTCAACCATGGCAACACACACAACAGTCCAGATTCAGTAAGGTTAAACTTTAACACCTGAGAAAGAAACAACCACATAAATATACCTTAGTTCATTTCAAAATTTGTATTCTCATTCTACACACAACATCTTATATTCCAAATTCAGGAATGAAGAAACTTATACGAGCTATTATTGACACTATGCAAAGCTGACATGTTTCAAAAATAAGTAAAGTAGAAGACACCATATAAGAGGGACAATGATAACTATGTGACTTTTATCATACCTGGTTATAGTAGGTAGGCATCCATGTTAAAAGAATAAATGTTCCCCAATTATGGCAAAAGTGAGATATAATTAGAGCCCAGACAGGTGACTTTGATAATATAAGTTTCCATGGGATGGCAGTGACGGGTTCCTCTGAGATGCTGCCCCCCAAGATATGCTTCTTTTCTTCTGCACTAATCTCGGGATCCTCGCTAGGAGAACTATGAGCCTGGAAGAAAACAAAACCAAATTTTTTTTACAATTACATCGCCACTATATGCTTGAACGTACGATGAGTATGCAAGTGAGTAAAGAAATAACTTACTTTGGTCAACCATAAAGCAAACCACACAATTCCAAGGGAACCAAATGAATAAAACACAGATGGCCATGCATACTTCTGGATTAAGATAGGAGAAAAAGCCAACCCGATCACGGAGCCTAGGAACATTCCACTGTATACCATTGCCAGTGACCTGCTTCTCTCGGAGACAGGAATCCACTTGCTAAGTATGTTATTCATAGCAGGCATTGCAACACCCTGACAAGAAAAGACGAGCTCATTCAAGCAATGGTTTAGTTCCAGAAAATAAATGATAGTGGGAATTGATTTCAAAATCAGAATTTGTGACGTAGATCACAAAGAGCTGAAAAGAACCTTGTATTATTTTCATACACTAGAAACCTAGAAATTAGATTAAAATGGCTTTCGAAGGTACAATCACTTAATTTCGATGGTTGATCGTCAGCTTGATTGAACAGAATGATCATTACAGTACTTAAGAATCTAACTAAAAAGGTTCCTGTAGTTTGTTAGATAATTCCCAGTAAATTGAGAAGTTTGCGTGATTTAAAGAATAATAGACCAACCTCACCGATCCCCATGAAGGCACGCATGACAAGTAAGAAAGGAAGTCCTAGTCTGGCAGCAATAGGCGTTAAAACTGTTGCAATCGACCACCAGATAACTCCAAAACCGAGTACTTTCTTACCACCAATTTTGTCTGCCCAGATACCTCCGACAATCTACCACCCAAGAACATGAAACAAAACAAAAAAATCTGATTAAGAGAAAGTTGGATAGCTAAATAAAGAACACTTATAAACAGGTTCCACAAGAAGATGAATAGATAGCACTGCACATATATTTGCTCATATTAAGGTATGAAAGCATACATAGAAATTAAGATTGCTAGCAAGAATGTTTAAGCATCTAATGAAATACAATGGGGAAAAAGACTACCAGAATTTAGATATACAAAACACATTACCTACACGAAAAACCCTTTTATAAAGTCCAATGGTGAAAAGAGTACCCATTTACGTTAATGCCAATAATGAAGCACATTGGTGAATATTAAAATACATGGAAAGTCCAGGCAGAAACTTAAATCTGATCATAATTTGTTTAACTACAATTCCCTTGAATGCTACTATCAGGATTTGAAAACAAGAAGTTAACTGCAAGGTGTTTGGTTAAACTTTATATACGACGACGCAGGGTCATATCTGTAAGCAGTATATGTACAGTTAGCAACACTATATCCTGTATATATTGTAAGAGCATTTGTATACGATCAAAACCAACCTGAGTAAGTAAATAGCCCCAAAAGAAAGAAGATTGAATCAGACCAACTGTGGCACTATTCCAGTTAAACTCCTTCGACATGGGCAGTATTGCTATGCTCATGTTCACCTGAAATATTATAAATATAAGCAGTACTTATTAATAGAGAAAAAAAAAAAAAAAAAAAAAAAAAAAAAAAAAAAAAAAGGAATGACGACGTAAGCATATAAAACAATATTGTATCCTATTGCATAAGGTCGCAACATGTAATTTGGCTCACTACTAATGCGTATAAAGTAATTCACCTTAAAATGATCAGTGAGAAGTGAAGTGGAAAGAAAAGACCCAAATTCTGGAAAACTTTAAAATTCAGATAGGAAGAATGAGTAATAACTCACACGATCCATATTGCATAGCAGAAATGCAGAAAAGCAAAGAAGTACTATCACCCAACGCTTAGGAAACTGCTCCCACCAAGGTTTTGTTTCTCCAACAAGAACGGCCTCACTTGCTCCGCCTTCTGATGATATCAGTGAATCCAAATCTGTTCCAGTATAGTCCTCAGATTTATAGTTTGCGCGGGTTCTATTGATAGTAGTATGTCGTGGCTGCAGAGGTTGCCTATCAGATATACTGATATTCTTTAGCTGTACCGGAGTAATCCACTTGCAGGTCTCGGATGGTATAGAGACAAAAGTTCTGCAGATTCCTCTCGCTCTGGATCTCAATCCATTGCCATTTAGAGGATCAAAACCATGAGAACAGGTGGAATTCCGGTATCCGGAGACAACGTGGATCTTATTTAAACTATATAATGTTTTTGAACTCATGTTTCTATGCACACATTGTGCAGAAGAGGGGCTCAATTTCTCTGATCGCTGGTACGATGTAGCTTGTTCAGGTTGATATGATTTCCCTGCAATATGATTGTTTAACGATAAGCAAAATCTTCAAATGGAAGATAAATGAGCTTTCACAATATAGTAAGTTAGTAACCAATAAGCATGTTAATATAAGAATAGCATGCATTCCAGTAAGTATTAACATGAATATTTTATATTATGCAAACAAGCACAAACACTTATGTTCTTTGCATATCAGAATACTGTATTGACAGTATGAGGAAGATGTGAAGTGGTGAGTAATCACAAATTCGTAACCACCAGTGGAAACATTGACAGCCCATGCTGCATTTATCAATTTGATCCTTTATTTTTTGAAAAATTTAACTCTATTGCACACATAATGTTAGATGAAAACAGCCAAGCAATTTATGAACTGGGTTAGAAATAAGTCTAAACAACCCGCCTCAAAAAAGTGACATTCTCAGCAAGTCGTCATTGAAATGATAAGTATGCACTAATTCCACACAACTAATATTAATGTAACAGAATTTACACTTGACAGAGTTGTAATTCAAGTACAACCAACCTAGATGTACAATTATAACAATAGCCAGATTATCGAGGTGTTTCAAAAGTAAAGAAAAAGTAGCTTAAACTAGAATCTTGCTCCAATTCTACTGAAAAAAATAATAATAATAATAATACACATCAAGTTTGTTACACCACTAAGTTGGCCTGGTGGTCAGGCACAATGATGTCCTCACAAGAGGTCTCAGGTTCAAACCTCACTAGGAACATATTTTGGCGGTGCCGGGGAATAACCCGGTTAAGCTGCGTACATTTGAGTCAAAGACTCGCCCTAAACAGGTTATAAACAACAAAATAACAAACGCACACAAGCCGATAATAGATGTCCATTTGTCCATGCCATTACCGGAGCCAATGAATTGAGTCATTCTAGTATTAATATATAAACAATGTTGTCAAACACCATTTCGACATAATAACCTACAACATACATTAATCTCTTATCTCTAAATAAACGGATAAGATTTTTTTTCATTTCAGGGAGAGCGAGTCTTTGACTAAGATGTACGCAACTTAACCAACCAGGTTTTCTCTCTGACCTTTTCTCTAGTAGCGAGATTTGAACCCTGAACCTCACTTTGGCGATGGTTTAATCTCTTATATCTATCTATCTATCATACAAAAAGTAACAAATATACAATTCAAAGTACAATATACCTAAACATATAGTAATTACAATACAATACTCCCTCCGTACCTAGATAAATGTCCACTATCGACTTTTAAAGTCTTCCCTTTTTAACTTTGACCTTAAATTAGTTTATTTGTGTTATGTAATACTTGATGAAAAATATATGAATGGATTAAGTTTTAAATGTATTTTCAATGATATGATTTTCATTAAGTATTACATAACACAAATGAAATAATTTAAGGTAAAAGTTGAAAAGAAAAGACTTTAAAAGTCAACACTGGACATTTATTTAGGGACGAAGGGAGTAATAAACATCAAATTCGTCCAACGTATCATACTTAATTTTAGATTTTATTCTAGACATTTCTCTATTAATAGATCACTTAATTTTGTTAGTGAAATAAGTGTTGACCAAGGTCAACATATTGAGGACTTGTACGGACAATTTGAAATTAATTCCTTTTTTGCTTCCCTTCAAACCGGTGTAGGCCCCACCTTCATATAGCATATTGCAGAGATAAACCGTCGTACTAGTAAAGAGAAAAGATTAGGATTTCATTTTCAACTATTCAAGCTATCATAAGCTCCGACCCTTCAACTTTTAGACTTTTCAACTTTTTATGTTCCGGCATTTTGTCTAAAAGCTTTTACATGGAGTCAGGCAGCACGGGTGCCGGCTATCGTCTTCGCCTCGACTTAATAAAGTCATTGGAAGACGCCCGGAGCTTGAAAAAGCAAAACTTGAGAGGTTTTTACTTGTCGAAAGCTTCAGGGGTTTACTCGACAGGTTGACGAGTGATGATGAGGAATGTTCACTTTCGGGAAGGGAGTTAGAGGAATGGAATGTGTTCAAGGGTGCGCTGATTACGCTCGTCAGAAGCCAAAACAGGACACGGGTAGAAGTTATTAAGAGATTGACTCCATTGATTCAAATACCTTTACTAAGGTATTATTCTTATTTATTTATTTACTTATTTATTGATTTGATCATTTTAATTTGCCGAGTTAAATGGAAACTGATTGTTTGTTACCCACTATAGCAAAACTTGAACAAGGTGTAACTTAACAGTACCAAACAATCAGTTTCCATTAAATTCGGCAAATTAAAATGATTAAATCAATAAATAGGTAAATAAATAAATAAGAAGAATAATACCTTAATAAAGGTATAATCCTTTGAATCAACGGAGTCAATCTCTTAATAACTTATACCCATGTCCTGTTTCGGCTTCAGAAAAGCGTAATCAGCGCACCTTTGAACACATTCCATTCCTCCGACTCCCTTCCCGAAAGTAAACATTCCTCACCATCACTCGTCAACATGTCAAGTAAAACCCCAAAGCTTTCGACAAGTAAAAACCTCTCAAGTTTTACTTGTTCAAGCTCCCAAGCGTCTTCCAATGACTTTATTAAGTCGAGGCAAAGACGAGAGCCGGCACCCGTGGTGCCCGACTCCATGTAAAAGCTTTTAGATAAAATGCCGGAACACAAAAAGTTGAAAAAGTAAGTTAAAGATTATGAGCTTATGATAGCTTGAATAGTTGAAAATGAAAATGAAAATGAAATCCTAGGGTTTGTGATATTGAAGAATAATAATAACAATCTTTTCTCTTTACTAGTACAGCAATTAATCTATCTCTGCAATACTAATGAAAGGTGGGCCCTACACCGGTTTAGAAGGGAAGCAGAAGCAGGAATTAATTTCGAATTGTCAGTACAATTCCTGAAAAATGCATTAATTAAAACTAACAACTGCACAAAATTAAAAAAAATTAAAATCATACCAGAGGTGATAAAAGAAGTAAAGTTCCGGTGAGAAATAACGGCACCGATAGCCATTTTTCACAAGTAAGATAATCTAATCTACAGAGGTACAGCTGGAAGAAGATGTAAACCAGAATTTAATTACTACACCATAATTTGTTATCTCTCTAGCTTTAGCTAAGGTTTTAGAGTGAGAATAATAATAATAAGAGGATAAACCCTGCACTATAGACTACTCGTTGTTCATTTCTTCTTCATACAAATTTATTTAGCCGCACCTAAAAAATAATACTATTAATTTATATCCCTTTTTTTTATTACAATTTAAAAAGCGGGAATTTAAAATATCTGCTCGGCTAACATGAGGTTCAGAGACTGACACGTGTCCTTTCATTTTGAGGATGTGATATTTTTGTACGAGCTTGCCCATAGAGTGGATGGATATTATGGTGAGCTTATGTGATAAATTTGGAGATGAAGTGGAGGGTAGTTTAGGTGTTTTCATAAAGGAATATTCTACTTTTCAACTTGGGTTTTATACTTCGGAAAAGCTACTTGTCAAAGTGTCCCGTTTCACTTGACACTTGTGTAGTTGTGTATAGGAGAGGTAGTTGCGGTGTAACTCAACAACGGTTATTGTACAAACATGTTACTAAAGTTTGCCTGAATTTTGTCTTAAGATAATATAGTTTCAAAGTTGTCATCCAGGTTACTCAACTTAATATAACCGGTTAAATTTATTACTGTGTTTTGGGTAACCTAGAGTTACCGGTGAAAATCCTACGTGGCAAATAGACAAATAAGTTACTAAAGTTTGCGAAAATGTTCGCATATTTTACTAAAGTTTGGGGCAATGTTCACTTAAGTTACTATAGTTAAAACGGATAATGGGTTTGTATCCTGTTCACTAATGTCTAATTATGAATTATATTCCTTATAGACGAAGATCTTCATGCCATCAATCTAGGGGATAGTGGGTTTGTTGTGATAAGAGACGGGTGCACTATCTTTCAGTTCCATGTACAAATGGATAAAAACAAATAAAACGGATAAAAACGTATGAAAACGTACAACATGTAAAAAAAAAAAAAAAAAAAAAAAAAAAAAAAAAAAAAATAAAAAAAAGACAAAAATAAAAAAAAAAAAAAAAAAAAAAAAAAAAAAAATGAGAGGCTTGTATGGTTTAGAGATAAACCCTTTGGGGATGATCAACGGATGCTAGGGAGCCAGGTGTTGATCATCCGAGAGCAGATAAGGAGGACAGGTGTCATGCGTCCTTTGTGCATGTACTATGCTACCTGAGAAGAGTTGTTAGGCCTAGTTTGGCATGGGCTTATGCTTTTCTAGTCAATGCTGACTTCGCGAACTATTTGGCGTTTGGGCTTGATCCGAGCATGTGATTAGTGGGCTTGGGCCACTAATAATGATACATTATCACATACAAAAATGTACAAAAACGTATAAAACGTACACAAACATATAAAACAGATAAATAGCGGATGAAAACATATAAACCAAGATTTTTGAAAATAATTTACAAACACCCGTTGGCCAAAAGGATAGATTCTGCAAGATTCTGCAACAAAAGGGACCAAACGTACAAAAGGGGCTAAAAAACACGTGGACTTGAGTAACTTAGATGACAGTTTTGAAACTTTAGTAACTTAGATGAATTTTTCTCAAAATTTAGTAACTTCTTTGAGGTGAAATATGTTTCAGGCTGAGATACCGGTTGCCCACCTTGGGAGTAACCCTAATGTAACATCTTTGAAACTTTAGTAACCCAGTTGATAAACCCGTGAACTTGAGTAACCTGGATAACAACTTTGAAACTATATTACCTTAGGACAAAATTCAGGCAAACTTTAGTAACATCTTTGTACAATAACCCAACTCAACAATTGTTATTGAGTTGTCATTTCGGCTATGAGGATGGGTAACAGCAACCATGGTGCATTTTGGCGTGCTATAGGTCGCCAAAATCCTCTATAACGTGTGATTGAGACATTACATCGTCCCTTTTAATAGTTTTTTATTGTTAGAACATCCACACATTCATGTCATCTTTTACCATATAACATTGCTAAAACTCACGACCGAAAAGATATTTTCTAATACAACCCAAGTTATATATACACAGGACTCACACTTTTATTTAATTTACAAATAATAATAATAATAATAATAATAATAATAATAATAATAATAATAATAAAATAGTAATAATAAATAAGAATGACGCTCATTGTTCTCTTGACGAAGACCCAAATACACAATAATACAAAAAGGCAGTGCAACTATAACGGTTATACGACCATGTTATATGAACCAAAATTGTATAACTTGATCATATAACTAGGGCTGAGCATCGGTCTAAGACCGGACTGGACCGAGTCGAGTCGAATTAGACCAAACCACGGACCGAATGAGTTTGGTCCGGTCCGGTCCTTCGGTCGGTCCGGTCTAAGAAGGCATTATTGGCCGGTTTGTACGTAAGACTGGACCGAGACCGAGACCGACATAAGGAAAAGTTGGGACCGAAAACCGGATCGCTTACCTTTCGGTTCGGTCGGTCCGATCGGTTTTAGGGTCTGTGATGCTCAGCCCTACATATAACACTAGGGCTGTAAACGAACTGAACGTTCGGTGAAAATTTCATGAACCGTTCGGTAAAAAGTTCGTTTATGTTTGTTTGTTTACTAAATGAACGACCATGAACAATATTTTACGTTTGTTTAGTTAAATAAACGAACATGAACAAAAGCCGCGTTCATTCATTTATGTTCGTGAACGTTCGATCATGTGTTCGTTAACGTTCGTTTATGTTCATTTATTTATTTATGTTCGTATATTATATATTTTAATTGTGTAATTTTAAAATTGGTTTGCTTAAACAAAGCAACACTTATAAATAATATATTGTGCACAATTCAATAAAGTTTATGTTTGTTTGTCTATTTTCATTTATGTTCGATCGTTTATGTTCATTTAGTGTATTAATGAACGAACATAAACGAACATGAACAACTCCTTTTCTTAATAAACGAACATGAACAAGAAAATTCGTCCGTTTAAGAGTTCGTGTCCGTTTATTTGTCCGGTTAAAATTAAATGAACAAACATGAACAAGGCTTCGTTCATGTTCGTCCGGTTCATTTACGGCCCTATATAACACATTACACCTTACACACTTAAATTTTATAAAATCAATACGGAGAAAAACTATGTTTGTTAGTCAATTAGTGGTCTCACACCGTTCATGAAACAATCAGCATGTAAAAAGTAAATCACAAAATATTATATCAGCAAGAGATATGCGAGAGATATGAGTATACTATTGACACCACACTGATTAGCCTCATGATCGTCATTCGGATACAATCTCAAAGTAGTTTATATGAAATGACCGATAAAACACTTTTTTTTTTTTTTTTCTTTTTTTTTGGTTTTGTTTTGTTAAGTATATTTATCAAAGTAGAGCCAAAGTGTGCTCGTAAGTTGAATGTGAATGCCCCCTCCCTATCGGCTGCAGCTTGGATCTTGGAAACCTTTCAAAGACGTCACATATAGATGGGACTGGCGGAATTGTTTAGATCGCGGTGATCAATGGTTTGCTTCTTCATTCTATCCCGTAATATATCTCCGTGAAAGTGCACATTTGGTCACAACTATAGATATCCCAACAAGTGTCTTAAGAAAATCTCGAATTGGAACCATAGTGTTTAATCCAACCTCTTCTTTTTTAACTTCAATTTGCCATAGTTTTGGTTATATTCTTTGACAGTTTTGTACATTAAAAAGCATGTCTTCGTGGTCTTTGTTGTCCTCATTTTGGTTCTAGTAAAACTTTGCTTTGCTCCAAAAAAATCTATTTTTAGCTCAAGCAAACTTTAATGCGTTTAGTTGGGAAAAAACACACTTGTTTTTCATAAAATGTTTTGTAAAAAATAAGGAAAATAAAAATCGCGTTCAAATCAGTGTTTTTCAACCAAATGTTTTGCAAAATATAAAATCCCTTATTTCCTAGCTTAATACGGAAATTATAAAACAAATTTTAGTTGTTTTCCTATTTTCCTTTATGACCCACAACCCTCCCTCCCTTTCTTCAAAATAAAAAATGCAAATATGCATTTTTTATATTGTCAGTGTTTTGTGAAGATAAATTTCCCTTTCAAATTTTTACAAAACTAAAAATGGAAAACTAGGCTCACCATACATTCCAAAAAATAGGCATGTTTATAATGAAATTGCAAAACTCATACCGCTGTTGGACTTACTTTTCAACAAGTCAATGAAATTGACTTATTTTTTGTGTGTTTATCAAAACCGCAATTATGTTGAAAAGATAGCGAGACACGATACAGAGAACAACACCACAATTTAACTAACCACCTTGTGAAACCTAACCCACCAATAAAAGGTTACAGTCGAATATAAGCCATACATCTGTTTTAACAAAACACAATATTTTATCTAGCTCATAAGTCATCAATAGCTCGTTTTGATCCATTATTTAACCTCTTTTGTCACCTATAATCATATCAAATAAAAGCTATGCACAAGAACAAAATCAAATATATGGTTCAAGTGGCACACTACTGATAGCATTTAACATATGCTAGAAACTTGTCTTTATATTCACTTCTTGTAACCGGACACACTTTTTTTTTCTCTATAAGATACACAAGACTAGTTAAATAAAACTATATTAATACTAAAACATTATATAAAAGAAAACAGAAATATTGAACTTTTATTTGCTTGTCCACAAAAGATGATGGATGAACAAACACATAATATGATTAAAATCCCAAGAAATTTCATCACAATTGAAAGAATCTAAACATTGTTCATGGTGCACCTTCATAAATAATACAGTAGAAGTAATATAAAGTTACTAGTCAATAACCACCATCAACAACCATTAATCACCAACCAGCAACAATTTTAACCTACTAGATTGGATTGGATTGGATTGTATTCACTTCTTCTTGCCATACATTGACTCCACCTTACCATCATTCCCACCAAGCAACAAATACTTGTCTTTCCTAGTCAAATTGGTGCATTCAAATCCTAGAACACCACCCAACACTTTTTGCACATGGTTCGCCACTTCAAACGATGATTTTCCGCCACCATTAACCGTCATTTCCTTAGGTAAACGCTCAAGAAATGTGATCTCGTAAGTAGGACGTGGGTTCATGAAATAGAAATAAGGGTCCCAAAACTTAACACCACGAACAGTCGTCCCATTAAACATGTTTTGCTTAAGGTTCATAGCCACGGGAACAATCCTGTCACTTAACTCGGCAAATAAGGCACTAAACCGTAACAAAAAGGGCTCACGACAAGTTGTCCCTTCGGGGCAGACCACTAAGTCTCCCTTTTGAAGTAACTCTTTAATCCTAGCAGCATCTGCTTCTCGGTCACGAGTAAGGGCAATTGCTGGAATGGGAGACATGAACCTTGATAATTTGCTTACACTATATGTGACACAAAATGGTTTTCGACCTAGTGCAATGGCAATAATAATTGGGTCTAGAGCGGTTCTATGGTTGCATACATAAAGATTTCCTGGGGTACCGGGTGATGGGGCGGGAGGTGGGTTCCCACGGATCACGAGCTTAATTCCAAGCATACCATAAGTGTAACGAACTATTTTTTCAGGCAATGGGAGATTAAAGTAAACGCGGATAAGTGACAAAATGAACCCAAATGGAAGCCAGACGAAAGTGATTAGAGCATTAAGCGGGTCAGGACGCTGGACTAATCGACCATCGTGGAAGATCAATCGAGTTTTAAGACGATCGCGCGATACTATAGTTGCTGATTCGTCTTTTGGCACCATAAAACCTTCCTGTTACATGTCACAAAATTACTAAGTACGTACAACTTTAAAAAAAAAGAACAATTTGTACGTATACATAATTTAACACATAACAAAGTCATAAATGACCTATTGAATGAAGTCTTTATGTTAAAGGGACTACCACGTGGATTCTGTACATAAGCATGAGAGTGGGCCCAATATAATTCAAATGCTATTTAACGATTATCTACCATAGTCTTAAATTCCCTCATTATTCTTACGATAGTACACCAAACTTTGCACCATTTTATTACACCTTCAACTACCATCTTAAATACTATATTGCATCAAAATTTAATGTCAGTACGTGACACAATAATGCAACAATGCACCGAAATACGGATGAGCTAAGTACTAGTGTGACCTTCACCAAGAAATATTTACTTGAGTTGATAGTCATTCGTTTACTCGATGTCGATAGTCGATTATAGGGTATTTTAAGATTCTTTCGACACAT
>LBNU01032132.1:253985-275501 GCA_014162995.1 Artemisia annua | reverse complement strand
CCGCGTGTTAACGTTTACCGCTAAAAAAAATAAACTTACGTTAAGCGTTAACGTCTAAAAATTAATTTGAAAATCCTACGAGCTTGGATAGTATGCAAATGCTTATTGCTTTGATCGATATGTGGCACTAATTTCTAAGTCCGTATGAAGTTTCCCTGCTAAATCCATGCCATGATTCGCATCTATAACAAGCCGGTTAGCCGAATATGAATACCGTAAACCCCGTTTTACGATGAATTGAATGATATGCCCATGGAATAAGGTACTTCCCTCGGGAATTGAATGTGTCATGTGAATAGTAAATTTTCTGAACGCTTCTCGAATCTCAAATTGACTCAAAAACGGATGAATAGTAAAATTGATGAATAGTGAATCGATGAATAGTAATGCATGAATAGTTAACGGGTGAATAGTGAAATGTCGAGGTTTTGGGAAATGACCTGAAATTGTGAGGTTGTGACACAATGAGCTAAACGATCTTCGATACTAAAGGGAACCTTACAATGGGGATCTTTGGTATCCGAGGGATTCTGTTTTGAACTAATAGCCTTTTCAGATGCTATCATTGCAGGGTGCCGTAGACAAACGCAAAAGTACTTCTGGTGGTTTGCAGTTTCTTTGAGATAAACTTGTGTCTTGGCAATCGAAGAAGCAAGATTGCACATCATTATCATCTACGGAAGCTGAATATGTAGCCATGTCTGCTTGCTGTGCTCAAGTCATTTGGATGCGAACACAGCTAATGGACTATGGTTACTTATTCAACAAAATTCCGATGTACTGTGATTCCAAAAGCGCGATAGCAATCTCATGCAACACGGTTCTGCATTCAAAGTCTAAGCACATTGATCTCCGGTATCACTTCATCAAAGAGCATGTTGAAAAGGGTACAATTGAGTTATACTTTGTGGGTACTGAATACCAGCTGACCGACTTGTTCACGAAACCTTTACCTCCATCAAGGTTTGCTGAACTAGTCCACCGGATTGGTATGCGGTGTTTGACTCCAGATGATTTAAAATCTTTTCTTAAAAACAATTAACTGAGTCAAATACCAAAACTATTCTTTGATATTTATCAAAAACAAAAAGACAAAATCAAAAAATCTTCAAAAATACCAAAAAGATTTTACATTTTTTTCTTACGCTTTATTTTTTCTCTCGTTCTTCAAATGCAAGTACACTATCTCCATCAACACTTCCGTTTATCAAAAATTTCTCAATTTTCTCACCAAGTGTTGAGAGGGAGAAAATGTTCTTCAAAATTTAAAAATCTTGTTCAAACAAGTGTACTTGCATATTTAAAAAAGATGATGTTGTCAATAACAATGGTGGAACTTCACGGGTTATCCCTCGTATCATTTATTTTAATATTTCTTTAAAATTCCTTTTATCCTAGAATGTCTTTATTGCTAACGGTCGTTACATGTCATCGTCAAATATCAAAGTTTAGGACTTATAAAAGGATGATATGTAGTTAAGGGACTAGTTTTGCCAATTTGCCGAAGTTTTCAAAATAATAACCTAAAACAAACACCCCCCCTTTTTTCATTTTTACAAAAACATAAAATCAAACAAAATCTTAATAATCAAACGGCTCAATTTCAAATCATAAATCCGTGCTTGAAACCTTCAATCCGTAAGTGTTTTTATGATCTTTGGTCTAATCTAAGACACGTTTTTCAACCAATTTAGTTTTTAATGGCTAGATTATTCACAATTTCGTTTTCTAAGACTAGGGTTTGCGTTAATCTCGTTAATGATCCATACATGTGTTTTTTGTTTGGTTAATCATAGGGCTTTTGTTCCTAGATGTGTGCTAATCATGTAACAAACAAATAATCATAACAATATGCATGTTTGATCTGATTTCGATATTAGGGTTTATGTACGAGTTGGGTTTTCGTGATTAAGTGTTGTTTTGTTTGATTTTATTAGTGGGATATGTTTGTTTGAGTGTTAGTTTCATGTCTATGCTCATTAATTGTTCTATATATCGCGAATGCATGATCTAGAAAATTAGGATTTATGGTCGAATTGGGGAATTTCATGCTTGTGTTCTTGAGTTCAATTAAATGGCTAGTATGTATTCCTATTAGTGTTAATTGATGTGTTTCATTGGTTTTACAACATATATGCTCGTATTCCATGATCTAGATAGTTTAGGGTCTCGCTTGTTTTCGAAATCTTGTACCTTTGTGCAATACTTGTGATTAATTGTTTTCTTATGATCATTTTATCAGGTATTCATTCAAGGGATCAAAATTTTTCAAGAACATGTATGTCTACAATGATTTCGAAAATTCTTGTATAAGGATTTTCTCGGAAACTATAACTTATCGAGATCTTTCGATCATTTTTATCGAGAACTCTCTCTAATTTATCGAGAACTCTCCTTAACAAAAATTATCGAGAACTCTTTGTAAATTATCGAGATCACTCAATAAGAATTATCGAGATCACTGGTTATCGAGATCTTTTCTGTGTTATCGAGAACATGCAATCGTGTTTTATCGAGAACCCTTACTCCTTGAGTTATCGAGAACATTTGTTGTTCAAGTTATCGAGATCATTTCTTATGAAATTATCGAGAACACAAATATACAAAAGTTATCGAGAACCCATTTAGTGAATGTTATTGAGATCACTGGCCACCATGTTTTCGAGATCACACTTAAACAATTTTTTAAGAATTCTCATGTGTTGTAACCTTTTCGAAAACATGTATAATGGATGAATACTCATGTAGTTGTTGTGTTGTAATCATAGTTCATTGACTTGTGTTTGTGTGTTATTGATATTCATGTATTTCTAAGACATAATTTGTTATGCTAAGTGATCGTTGCGGTCTAGGCAAGCAAGCTTGTAAACCACGGATCGTTGTCCCAACGAGGGTTGAAATTGATCTTGTCACTCGAGTCGTGAGTTATGTGAAGTGAATGGGTTTGAAAGATGAGATTTGGTTTTAGTTATACTACGAAAGCTTGTTTGAAACTTAAATGAAATGAAGAACGAGATTAAAGGACATAAGTTGAACGATAAAAGAAAACATAAAACTACGTAATATGTAAAAGAAATGAAATAAGCGAGAAATAAAGAAAATGTTTTTGGAGTTTTAAATTTTAATTAACTAAAAGAAAAATTAAACTTAAAGAAATGTTAAAGATTAAACTTACTAACACTTAAACAAAATAGAAAAGAGAAGAATTAGTGAAATAAAACTAGAAAGGTTTAGAAGAAATTTTGACGTAGTAACGTTTAGAAAATACTAAGTAAATCCCCACTCAAAAGAATGATGGGATAAATAAAAGCCAAGGCCGGCTTAAGACAACAAATGAAACTCGAACTCAAAACTAATTAAACTTGACACTAAAGGACTATACTAGCAAAACTAACAAATGATACTTGCAACTTAAAGTCCAAACTCGCAAGACTTGGAAAGAAAAATGAAACTCGCTAACAATTGGATACCATACTCGCAAATTTGAGAAATAAAATAGACAGCATAACGACTCTTACTCTCAAGAAATAAAACGAGCCTGTGATACTCGCAATGAAAAGTTGCTTACTCGCAACAAACAAAATGGTATTCGCTAGTTTCAAAATCCCATACTCGCAAAAAAAAGTGAATCATACTCGCAATTATAAATGATCTTACTCGCTACTATTCGAACATGTGATACTCTCTAAGTACTAAATCACCATACTCGCAAGACCCAAAAGTTAATACTCGCAAAGACAAAATGATCATACTCGCAAAACTCGAAAGAACATGTGATACTCGCAACACTAAACCTCCAAACTCGCAAAGACCCTAAGCTATTATAACCAAACTCGCAAAAACAATAAGATTTTCCATACTTGCAAAACCCTAAATATGGTACTCGCAAAAATTAATTTTAGAAGCTGTGACTTTTTTTTTGTAACGTGAAACTAATTACTAAAATGATAAAAACTTATAAAGACTTGATAATAAGCTAGTTTTAGACACTAAATAAGCTTATAAAAGCCCACGACACCAAAAATAAATCCTAACCCATGTTAAAAACCACGACTTGTTTACATGCAAAGGTGATGGAAAAGTTTATAAAAGCTTTTTGTAGATTAAGGAGACAACTAAATAAGCTTGAAAGATTAAAAGATAGAAGAAGATTTAAGATGAAGCAACAAGAATAAGCTAGGAAAGATTATTAAGACATGAAATAAAAAGCTTGCATAAAATAAACTTACACTAATACATAAAATAAGCTAAGACTCACTAAAAACTAACTCTCTCAAATGAAGGCTAGGGGATTCTATTTAAAGGAGCCAAGGAGGCTTGCCTTTTTACATTGTGTGCACTTAGCCCCCTAGTCTTTTACATTTCATGAAAACTAAGCGTAAACTTAAGATACGAAGCTACTAAACTTTTTCAAAATGAAACTTAAGTCCTTGTAACTTGAGGTGACATGTTGACGAGCTTTCCAAAGGTTTTCAAAAGCTTAAAAGTGATCACTTGCTCGGATTAAGAGAGTTTAACTTCATAATCATCTTTGAACTTTGATTAAGCGTCTCTTTTATTTTCTTGAGCCTTTGAGAAATAATTTGTCTTCACGGGCTTTTCTTAAGTATATTTCATCTTTTGCTTGACTTTAGAACTCTTTTCCACATCTCGTGCTCGTTTCAGGCTTTTTGGTTGATTTCTATGTTGTTTTTGCCATATCCTTACCTGCACAGTCATAAACACAAAAACACGATATCTTTGGCTTTTAACGTTAGTTTTTGGTCTAATAGAGCCTGAAAATGGTGAATAAAAGGTATGTGAATAAGCACATACCAAAATCCCCCAGACTAAAGTATTGCGTGTCCTCATGCAATGTAATCACATCACGCCTTAAAGATAAATAATTTCACACCTCTCTTTACTAACTTTGAAAAGTAGCAAAATGTTCAAAGGAGATACAAAATCATTTATTCCCTTAAACGCCCCGGTTTTCCATTTTTGACTATGTGCATCATATATTATAATACTTTAGCTTATGACGGTGTGCTTGACTTTCATTATCTTTCAATAACGATTAAGGGTCATAGAGCGAGAACACGATTCATAGAAAAGTGACCGATTGGATAAAATTCATCGTCCCTGATTTTTCACAAGTCCCAAACTAAGTGCAAAAACGAGATCACCGCCTACTTAGACGTTAGATACCAATACCACTCATGGAAGTTACTTGTGTGTGGTCACCTCCCGCTCCCAAATCTTAGTGCATCTAGAATTTTTTAATTGATTTGAGAAATGAATTGCTTCATATTTTCTCGTTTCAATATGATTTAGTCCGATAAAAATACCACATTCATATGCTAAGTAGTTATCGATCTTCCCTTAAGAAGGTCTGCAAGAGAAATGTGGTCCACATCAAGGATATTGGATACATACAAAGACTTTGGAATACATCAAAATAGACATAAGTTGGAGAGTACCTTCACGTGCACCTCATGCGTCTGATCTAGGATCGTAACATGCACCTCACGTGCTACCAACTTTAGTCTTAACACTTAAACTCATAATCCATAAATCTTCAACATACATCCTTATTCTTGGATTTTTTTTTACTTGCCTTAGTAACTTCTCAACTCCGAACCTTCACGGTTTCAATACAAGACCTACCGCCAACTGCTAGGGTTGGAATCTAGGATCCAAGGCCTGATCTCAATCCGAAGTCTTAAAGCACCTTAGCTCATACATAACCAACGGGCTTTAGGGTAGCTCCGAAACCACATGCGTACTACGCTTATACAACGATATACAATACAACTCGAGATAATGGCGTGTATCCATGATGTGTACCCAATTTCCCAAACAAAGATTCTCTTAAGAAGATAAAGAACTACTCATCGGCTAAACCTAACATCTTTAATTAGCATACAAGATATGGGGTGAAACAAGCTGATGGGAACGAAAGGCCACAAGTACCTTCGATGAGCTTTAAAGAGAACCACTACTCCACGTATGGCATCTAACTTCTAAATAAACACTATCATATCTCATTCTCCACATTTTGAAAATCTCAAATAATGAAATCCGCGGATACATTGCCGATAATTTTAAGCCATGCATATATAAAGTAAAGTACGGGAGCCGACAAAAGAGTAGCTCCTTGTGTACAAAACTAGCAAAAGCTTTTATGATTATCTTTGGTTAAGGGAACATGCTAGGGCTCAACACGCCCAGATCAAGTCAAAATTTTTATTCCCACTCTTACCTAGTAGGAAAGTCAAACGCGGTGTCAAAACTTTTATTCTATTTTTGCATAATTTTTATATTTTTTCATTTTTTTTGGTTGGAATTTTTTTTCAAAATTTTTCAATTTTTTTTTGGTTTTTTGAGGAAAAACGGGGTTGCGAAAGTAAACGGCGATGGTGAAAGTGCTAGGTCAATCAAATCGAAGATTCACCCCCCCCCAGACTAAAGATAAACATTGTCCTCAATGTTTAAAAAGGTAAGGGTAATCCTAACAATAAATCTAAGGCCGTTTATCAAGTATGCCAAAGATACCATTAGTCGATAAGATTTTGGATATACGATTTCCATTCAGTCATCAATACATGGGACTCGAGTGGAGATGAGACGATCCACGAGCACGAGAGTCATCATGAATTGGGAAAATCCTGCACAAACACAAACAACCAAGCAAACACAAGATTGGAAGAGGTCGCCCTCCTCGCGTTACTTATTAGAAACTAAAAAGCATAGATGGATAAGCATGGGGTGCCTCCCACGAAGCGCTTTTTTTTAGTCATTGAGTCACTAAGCTTGACTCTATCCCCGAATTTAGTTGTCCTTGGGGAAAGTTTGGAGATCCGGGATCACCAATGGTAGATCCCCTCCAAAGTAGTGTTTCAAACGATGACCGTTTACCTTAAAATGTTCCCCATTTTGATTAAAAAGTTCAACAGTACCATAAGGAAAAACTTGGGCAACGGTAAACGGTCCAGACCAACGGGACTTAAGCTTTCCAGAAAATATTTTCAACCTTGAGTTAAAGAGCAAAACTTGATCACCGACATTTAAAACACGATTTTTGATTTTTGAATCATGAATCCGTTTTGTTTTCTCCTTATAAATCAAAGAATTTTCATAAGCTTGATCACGGAGTTCATTCAACTCATTCAACTGGATTTTTCGGTGATCACCCGCGGTTTTTAAATCATAATTCACATGTTTTAAAGCCCAGTAGGCGCGATGCTCTAGCTCAATCGGAAGATGACATGCCTTTCCGTACACGAGCTTGTAAGGGGTACAACCAATTGGTGTTTTATAAGCTGTGCGGAAGGCCCAGAGTGCATCATCTAACTTGTCCGACCAAGAAGAACGATTCTCACCCACGGTTCTTTCCAAAATTCTTTTTAGACCACGATTCGACACCTCGACTTGACCACTAGTTTGAGGATGATAAGCGGTACTAAGTCGATGGGTAACACCATATTTTGACATAACTTTTGAAAATCGGTCATTACAAAAATGAGTTCCACGGTCACTGATAATAGCTCGAGGTGTACCGAATCTGGCAAACAAACTTTTCAAAAATTTTACAACCACTCGGGCGTCGTTAGTTGGAAAAGCTTTTGCTTCAACCCATTTAGAAAGATAATCGACTGCCACGAGGATGTATTTGTTTTTGTTTGAAGATGGAAATGGTCCCATGAAATCGATTCCCCAAACGTCAAAGATTTCACAAACTTGGATGGAGTTTTGAGGCATCTCATCCCGCTGTGAAATTTTTCCTTGTCGTTGGCACGCGTCACAAGACTTCACCAGGTCCTGTGCATCGCGGTAGATCGAAGGCCAGAAGAAACCGGAGTCAAAAACTTTTTTAGCAGTAAAATTGGCACCATGATGTCCCCCTGTGGGTCCATTGTGGCATGCCATCAAAATAGCTTCGGCCTCTTTACCATGGACACATCTCCGAATGATTTGGTCCGCACAAATTTTGAACAAATAAGGGTCTTCCCAAAAATAATGTTTCACATCTTTGAAAAATTTCTTTTTGGTCTGGGTCGACATTCCTTTTCTTATAAAATTCCCCGCATGGTAATTTGCAAAGTCGGCAAACCATGGGGTACTAGAATCACAAAGTGCTCGAGAGGAAATGAGTCATTGATATCCTTTTTCTCGAGCACTCCTTGGTGAGGATTTTCAAGACGGGACAAATGGTCAGCAGCTATGTTCTCCGATCCTTTTTTATCTCTAATTTCAACTTTAAATTCTTGAAGAAGGAGAACCCAACGCATAAGTCTTGGTTTGGCATCAGGCTTGGTCATCAAGTATTTTAGGGCTGAATGGTCCGTATACACTATGCATTTCTTTAAAAGCAGATATGGTCGAAATTTTTCAAAGGCATAAATAACTGCCAACATCTCTTTTTCAGTTGTGGTGTAATGAAATTGGGCATTGTTCATTGTTTTGCTTGCATAGTGTATAGGCTGAAAATATTTGTCCTTTCGTTGCCCCAGGACTGCCCCGATTGCATAGTCACTTGCATCGCACATTAATTCAAAGGGCAAATCCCAATCGGGGGAAACTAAAATAGGAGCCTCCGTCAACTTCTTCTTAAGGGTATTAAATGCTTCAATGCACTCATTGGTGAAGATGAACGGGGCATCCTTTTCTAAAAGGTGAGTCAATGGTCGGGCTATTTTCGAAAAGTCTTGTATGAAACGTCTATAAAAGCCAGCATGACCGAGGAAACTTCGAATTCCCTTGACGGTCGTGGGATGAGGTAATTTTGCGATAACATCAACTTTCGCTCTGTCTACCTCAATCCCGGCTTTTGAGATTTTATGGCCGAGGACTATACCCTCTTTAACCATAAAGTGACACTTCTCCCAATTCAGAACTAAGTTAGTGTCTTCACACCTTTGGAGCATTTGTTCTAAATGGGAGAGACAAGACGAAAATGAATCACCATACACAGAAAAATCATCCATAAAAACCTCCATTGTCTTCCCGATCATGTTTGGAAAAATAGCGGTCATACACCTCTGGAACGTGCCTGGGGCATTGCATAAGCCAAAGGGCATACGTCGATAGGTAAAAGTTCCATAAGGGCAAGTGAAAGTGGTTTTCTCTTGATCGGGAGGATTAATGGGAATTTGAAAATAGCCAAAAAAACCATCAAGAAAACAATAATACTCATTTCCTGCCAATCGTTCAATCATTTGATCCATGAATGGAAGCGGAAAATGGTCCTTTCGAGTAGCTTCGTTGAGCTTTCGATAGTCGATGCAAACTCTCCAACCGGTAACAAGACGTGTAGGAATAAGCTCGTTATCTTCATTTGTTACGACAGTCATACCACCCTTCTTTGGCACACAATGGACCGGGCTAACCCATGAGCTATCGGAAACGGGGTAAATCATCCCAGCATCGAGGAGTTTGATAACTTCATTCTTGATCACTTCATGGATTTTGGGTTTAACCCGTCGTTGTTGTTGGATGGACGGCTTAGAATCGTTTTCAAGTAAAATCTTGTGGGTGCAAAAACGAGGGTCTATGCCCTTAATGTCGGAAATACGCCAAGCTATGGCATCTTTGTGTTTCTTAAGCATATCAACGAGACAATTCTTCTCCTCATCTTGAAGGTGTTTAGAAATGATGACGGGAAATTTGTCGGTTCCTTCCAAGAATGCATATTCAAGATGAGGAGGTAAATCTTTAAGCTCAAGTTCTGGAGGCTTTTCGTTAGATGGCTCGACTTCTTTGACTTCTTCAACATAGAGTTTCTTCGGAGGGAGAGGTGAAAATGGATCTTCATTCAAAAGTTTTTCAAGCATAAGAATGTCTCCCTCCGGATCATAGTAAGAATCATCACTATCCGATAATGAAGATGTATCGGTAGAGAGAAAATCATCGACTTCTTCCAAATAGAAATCACCTCCTTCAAATGGAGTGAAAGAAGGGGAAGAGTCGGCAATTATAGGTTGAGAAGAAGGATAAGAATCATCAATAGGGGGTGAAGATAAAGAATTGTTTGTGGGGGTAGAAGGAGAAGAAGTGGGATTGCCACTTGAAAAACTGAGTATCTCTTGATAATACTCATCAGAAATTTCATCAATGACATCGATTTTGTTTATGGTCATGGGTTNGGGGAAGAGTCGGCAATTATAGGTTGAGAAGAAGGATAAGAATCATCAATAGGGGGTGAAGATAAAGAATTGTTTGTGGGGGTAGAAGGAGAAGAAGTGGGATTGCCACTTGAAAAACTGAGTATCTCTTGATAATACTCATCAGAAATTTCATCAATGACATCGATTTTGTTTATGGTCATGGGTTCATCGGTGGAGGAATATCTTGCTGTTTGGTCTAAGTTAAACGTGACGGCTTCATGACCATCTCGCAAGGTAATTTCTTCATCGTACACATCAATCAGAGCACGACCCGTCTTTAGGAAACCTCGTCCTAGGATGAGAGGAACCCTTGGATCGGGATCAAAATCGACGACAACAAAATCAGCCGGGAAGTGAAATTTTCCCACATTGACGATGACATCTTCGGCTATGCCTTTAGGATAAGAGGTAGAACGGTCGGCAAGCTCGAGTGTCATTCGTGTAGGAGTCAAAGCGGGTAACGACAACTTCTGCCAGACGGAAAACGGCATAAGGCTAATGCTAGCACCTAAATCGGCTAAGGCGAAACATTGAACCATTCCGGGAAAATTGCATGGAATTAGGAACTTGCCGGGGTCCTCAAGCTTTTCGGGAAGCTTTTTAAGGAGCACTGCCGAGCAATTCACATTCAAAGGTGTATTCGACATTTCATACAATTTATCTTTATCATTCAACAAGTTTTTAAGCATTGATGAAAACTTTGGCATTAACACAACAGCATCAGCAAGACTCAAATCAAAGCGAATGTCTTGAAACATCTTAAAGAACTTTTCCTTCATTATGTCATTTTTATCTTGACGTTTTTGCTCATTAAGACGAAAAGGATATGGAAGATCAGTTTTAACTGGTTCATCTTGTTCAAAAAAAATTTTCTCTTTTCCTTTTGAAACATTTTTATTTTCATTTGTCGATTGAACCACCGGAGGTCGGATATTTTTGGTCCTTCCTTGGTGAATAGGAATTCTCGTATCCGTTGTCTGATTTTGAAAATTTTGATTCTCATGATTAAAGTTTCCATAATTAGCACCTTGATTTCCAAAATTTCCATGATTACTTTGAAAGTTCCGATTTTGGTTAAAACCTTGATTTTGATTCTGAAAACCGTGAGTTGCACGACTTTGATTCTAATTGACTTGATTACCACGATTTTGCACATTTTGGTTCGGAAGCGGGTTATGAAAACCGGGTGGTGGTCCAAAGTAATTGGTTGAACGGTAGCTGAGAAGATTTCGATCTCCTTGGGGTTGATAAGCGTTACCACCCATGTTAGCGGCGTACACATGCTCGTTAGAGACGTTAACAGTTGTTGGACATTCGTAATATGCATGGGGACCACCACAAGTTTCGCAACTTTGGTTTATAGCATTGACGGTTTGAGTCGGTTGTTCTTTGTGTTGAATAAAAATTCCCATTTGTTTTGTGAGAGCTGCAATAGCATCGGAATTTTGTTTAGTTAATGACAAAAATTCTTCGTTAACCTTGTTACTAGCACTTGACACTTGTGTTTTGCTTCGTGAAGTTCGCACTCTTGCTTTGTTTTCAATGATCGTGAATGCATCTTGAGTGTTTCGGGATAACAAATTACCACCAGCAGCAGAGTTGAGCGAATCTTGATCAACGNAAGGTTTAGAAGAAATTTTGACGTAGTAACGTTTAGAAAATACTAAGTAAATCCCCACTCAAAAGAATGATGGGATGAATAAAAGCCAAGGCCGGCTTAAGACAACAAATGAAACTCGAACTCAAAACTAATTAAACTTGACACTAAAGGACTATACTAGCAAAACTAACAAATGATACTTGCAACTTAAAGTCCAAACTCGCAAGACTTGGAAAGAAAAATGAAACTCGCTAACAATTGGATACCATACTCGCAAATTTGAGAAATAAAATAGACAGCATAACGACTCTTACTCTCAAGAAATAAAACGAGCCTGTGATACTCGCAATGAAAAGTTGCTTACTCGCAACAAACAAAATGGTATTCGCTAGTTTCAAAATCCCATACTCGCAAAAAAAAGTGAATCATACTCGCAATTATAAATGATCTTACTCGCTACTATTCGAACATGTGATACTCTCTAAGTACTAAATCACCATACTCGCAAGACCCAAAAGTTAATACTCGCAAAGACAAAATGATCATACTCGCAAAACTCGAAAGAACATGTGATACTCGCAACACTAAACCTCCAAACTCGCAAAGACCCTAAGCTATTATAACCAAACTCGCAAAAACAATAAGATTTTCCATACTTGCAAAACCCTAAATATGGTACTCGCAAAAATTAATTTTAGAAGCTGTGACTTTTTTTTTGTAACGTGAAACTAATTACTAAAATGATAAAAACTTATAAAGACTTGATAATAAGCTAGTTTTAGACACTAAATAAGCTTATAAAAGCCCACGACACCAAAAATAAATCCTAACCCATGTTAAAAACCACGACTTGTTTACATGCAAAGGTGATGGAAAAGTTTATAAAAGCTTTTTGTAGATTAAGGAGACAACTAAATAAGCTTGAAAGATTAAAAGATGGAAGAAGATTTAAGATGAAGCAACAAGAATAAGCTAGGAAAGATTATTAAGACATGAAATAAAAAGCTTGCATAAAATAAACTTACACTAATACATAAAATAAGCTAAGACTCACTAAAAACTAACTCTCTCAAATGAAGGCTAGGGGATTTTATTTAAAGGAGCCAAGGAGGCTTGCCTTTTTACATTGTGTGCACTTAGCCCCCTAGTCTTTTACATTTCAAGAAAACTAAGCGTAAACTTAAGATACAAAGCTACTAAACTTTTTCAAAATGAAACTTAAGTCCTTGTAACTTGAGGTGACATGTTGACGAGCTTTCCAAAGGTTTTCAAAAGCTTAAAAGTGATCACTTGCTCGGATTAAGAGAGTTTAACTTCATAATCATCTTTGAACTTTGATTAAGCGTCTCTTTTATTTTCTTGAGCCTTTGAGAAATATTTTGTCTTCACGGGCTTTTCTTAAGTATATTTCATCTTTTGCTTGACTTTAGAACTCTTTTCCACATCTCGTGCTCGTTTCAGGTTTTTTGGTTGATTTCTATGTTGTTTTTGCCATATCCTTACCTGCACAGTCATAAACACAAAAACACGATATCTTTGGCTTTTAACGTTAGTTTTTGGTCTAATAGAGCCTGAAAATGGTGAATAAAAGGTATGTGAATAAGCACATACCACTAAGTACTATGAATGTGCCATCATTATGTCTTAAAATATATTCGTGTTAAACTGCTAATACAACCACATCTCACGTGTTAATTAACTAAACCATAACTGCAACATGTAACTTGTATGTCTATGTATATCAAACATGAACATGAACTAACGACTGACAAATTTGGATGTTTGATTTCATGATGATACATTTACAGAATACAATGGCTGAACACACCGAAAATGTCCCCGAACAAACTCTTCCGTTACTTGCACTCGGAGAGGTTGTCCCAGCTAACTACAACATCACCATTGGCCAAAACAATCCACGAATTGACTTCAACAAACTTCGAATTCCTGAAGATTCGTGCAAGATTGTTAAAGACATTCTACTGGCTCATCCCTGCAAGTCCATGCTTACCAAGTCAACATCAGTTCCTATCTTCTATATTCATCAGTTCTGGCACACAGCTCAAGCAAACTTGGATGATGAATCCTTCACTATCAAACTAGATCGTCAAGAATACATCGTGGACCACGATGTTCTTCGAACTATTCTCATGCTTCCTACACCAGAAGAATTTTGTCGTATGTTAACCGAACTTGAAATACTAGATTATCTCATTGATCTAGGATATGATGTTCAAGACGAACTACCACTTATCAGACTGTCCAGATTCAACGTCAAATATCTACCACAACCATGGAGAACCTTCTACATGTTGATTGTCAGATCCATCTCAGGCAGGAAAAGTGGTCACAAACATCCACAACTAGAGCATCTGCAAGTATTTTGGGGGATGATGAGCATGCAACCAATCAACTTTGCTAGTTCGATAATGAGCGACATGATCCATCACATCCAAACCAATCGTGAAAGGAATGTGATCCCGTTCGTTAGGTTCACAAAGATGCTGATTGAACACTTTTGCGACAAAACACCTGACTACCTCAAGAGAATGCATGATCCTACAGAACCTAAAGATATATACAACAAAGATTACAAGATCGCTTTTGTCAAAACCATCAAGTTCACAACAAGGACCAAGGGAATGAGAATTCTAGACTACTTCCTAGATGACGAGATTCGTAAAACACAGAATTACAAAATCTACAACAAAGCCTTTCAAGCTGGGAATGTAGGATACACTGGTGATGAAGACGAACCAATCCTCAAAATTCAGACTCGTAGCAGGAGAGGTGGCAAGACTGGAACCACAAGCAGTACCACAACCTCACAACAAACAAAGTCTCCACCAAAGCCTGCTACTAAACCTCGTAAGAAGATCACACCGAAGCAAATCATTCAAGATGAACCATTGTCTTCATCCTCAGAATCTGAATCTGAGTTTGAGTCTGAGTCAGATGATGAGGAAGACTTTGGACGAAGAACAAAAGCAGGAGATGATGAAGAGGATTTTCCTGGACTTGAATTGGCAAAGCAGATAAGCAAGGAAGATCTTCATAAGGAACAAAAGAAAAGCAAAGGGATTACCATCAATGAACCTAGTGGTGGAACTCATGATGAAGAAGCAGAAGATGAACTGGCTGATGAACCACTGGTTGACAAACGTAAACTGAAAAGCATTATTGTGGATCCCAGAGCAGAAGAGAAACAGCATCTGAAAGAACTGAGAGAAGCTGCACTCCTCAATCTCCGTCATCCCCAGCCTCATCAACAACCGCTCGATTTACAGGCTCAAGAGGGTGGCTCAAGCAGCACATTGATTCCTCTGTCCACTACATTGACTCAAACTAAAACTGAACAACGAGATCCAGAAGGGAATGTCATTATGATGGAAGCTACAGAGGAAGATGTTGCAGACTTGCAAAAGGAGAATGAGCCTTCTGAGTTCATCACACCTGAGTTCCTTGATCAGGTACAAAGAGAAGAAGAACTGAAGAAGAAAGCAAGTGAGGAGACTGAAAGATTGTTTAGTGATGAACAACAAGACGAAGAATTATTTGACACTGACCAACTTATCAACACACCTCCACACTCATCTTCAAAGGATCCTCCAATTCCCAAAGGTACTCCTCCAAGGGATCCTTCTCCTCCTCCATCTGAACCTGAACATGAGTCATCTTCAACATCATCATCACACCACTCATCACCACCACCACCAAAGATAACATCAAAAGGCAAATCAATCAAGAAAAAGGGAAGCTCATCTACTGCCACCGCATCACATAAGATCAAGCAAGCTGTTACTATGGCAAGGAAAAAGAAGAAAGACACACAATCGCAGGATGGTGATCTAAAAGGCCAAGTTCAGAAGTTAACAAAACAGGTCACAACATTGACTAATCAAGTCAAGGATCTCAAAGAGTCAACAGCTCTAGTTAACAAGCTTCTGCAAGCTGACATGAGTGGCATGATAAAGTCATACACTGAAGAATATCTCAACGACAACCTTGTCGCCATCACTACTCCAGCAGTGTCCGAACTTCTTCAACCAATTCAGACAACGTTGAACTCCAAGATTAAACAGAACATGGAACAAATGCTTCAGTCTACTCCATTCTATCTCCGAACAAACAGGGCTCCAACTGCACCTGCTGATCTTACAACTGAGCAACTACAAACCTTGTTAGCTGCAAAGCTTAGAGATAAAGAGGAAAAGACTCCTGAAGAATCAACGATGTTTGAAGCTTTGAAAGCCATTGCCTCCAAAGAGTCATGCAAGGAAGCAGCTGGTAAACACAAACGCCAAAGGAAAGATGATGATCCTGATGCCGATCCCAAAAGCAAGAAATCAAGGACATCAAAAGAACCGTCATCTTCACGAAAGCCACATAAATCTTCCTAGGCTCCACCAACAAAACAGCATGCACCAGCCTCAGGATCTGGTCCAACACAATCAAATGAACCTTTCATGCTTCAACCAGTTGACACTCAAGAAGAACCCGCATCATCCATTCACGAATCACACATTCCTGAATTTCAAGCTGGACCATCACCAAGATCGAAGACCAAAGAGAAAGGAAAGTCTACAAAGTCTAAAAAGAAGAAGAAGAAGTCTACACCATTCTCCTGGCTAGATGTCGAAGAAGCTCCGAAACCTGATTGGTTGACTGAAATGATCAAGTCACATCCTCCACTTGAAGCCGATGAACCACTGTCTGGAAATACTTTGCAGTATACTCAAAGTATAATGACGGGACTTCAAGTTGATAAGTTGACTAAGGCTTAACTCAAAAGGATCAATCGTGAAGCATTTGACTTTCTTAAGAAAAGATCGGGAAACAAAGTTGAACTCGAGTATCACATGGAGAATATTGCATGCGCCTTATCCGGCACGTTCGACTGGCTGAACCCTGAATCCAACATCGACACCCAAAAGAAAGACAAGACACCTTACTTCACCGACAGGACAAAACCATTGCCTCTTCTAGGTTTTCCAGAAAAACCTAAGATCTCTTACCGCTACTTCTTCAACAACGATCTCCGATATCTTCAACATGCTCATGAGACCTCCAAAGAACGATATGCATCCTCACTGACGATTTTCGTTCCAGCTGCTAGATACGAATTACCTGACATTGAAGAGAGAACACCAATATTCAGCAAATCAGTTGTGACATACAACAAGGAAGCTCTTCTTGGTATTCAACACTGGCCAGAGAAACGTAAACTCGGTTACACCCACAGACTACATCTAACAACAAGTGAGAATGTGAAGCATCCGCTTCGTATCGTTGCTATCATGGAAATCTTGGAGGATCGAAGATTCAACTACACTTTCATGCGCGAAATAATCGTCAAGAGACTGGATGAGAAGCAGTACAAGTTTTGTGAAGCAGACTTCCCAGATCTCAACCTGAATGACATCGAAGATATGTATTTGGAAAAGGTTCAAGGAAAAATGCTAAACTTCCCAAAGGAAACACAATACAACTTCATCGCGTCTCTACTTCTCTACATCAGACGATTGATAGTTCAAGAAAGAGTGGAAGATCTTCAGCTGGGCGTTGAAAGTTATCAGAACGACATCAACCTCACCAAACCACAACTCACGTTTCCTGAAATTCAAGAGTCGTCACGGTACACACTTATACAGCAACCATCATTTGGAATCACCTACCTCAACAAGAAGAAACAGCTCTGCTACATGAGGTTCGATGAGATCCACAAATTCTGTGATGATACACTAAAACGAGTTTGTGATGGATTAGTTGAAAGATTGCTTGATGACAAGAAGAGGTTACGCAAAGGTGAAACTACGAGGTGGAATGCAAATGCACGAAGGATGATTCGCAACTTTTTTCCCGGTCTTGACATTCAGACGACCTAATCCTCGATTTACAGACTTTGAAGCCATGCCTGCTGGTAACACTTAGCTTCTGGTATTAACATTTCAATATTTTCAATATATTTTGATTGATTTGTAATTACTATGGCTTGTGCACACATAACAGTGTACAACCCGCACTTTGTACTTAAAAGACCCTGTGGTATGCTTCAGTGCCACAATCCTCACATAAGGAGCGAAAGCTTCTTACTTTTGAGTAGAATTATCAAACCTTTCATGATTTCTACAATTCTGCTCGAAAGACAAGTATTTCACCTCAATTAGTAGTCACTTGTTGAGGGGCAGTACTTGACCAAAATCATCGTTTTAAATCTTTAAAATCTTGAGTGAATTCTCCCCATAAGACCCAAAAAGGCATATTTTAATCAAAAAGTTTACAAAAACAATATTTCATATGCTATTTTTGAGGGGGAGAAGATGAAATGTGATTAAAATATGATGTCAAAAGTTCTATCTTGTGCGAGATCGACTCAGAATTGACCCATGAATTGACGAAACAATAAATGTTAGTATTCGAAAGGATTTATCCGAGTAGAAAGTACCATTTCAAGAAACTCTTCTTAGACGTTTACCTTGACGGGTCTAACTTCCTTTTAGGAATGTTAACAACTTCAAGTTAGTTATTAGGGCTAGTTATCACCTAAAAATTGATAATTGATCCCTTTAACTAAGCAATGTAAATGTGTCCCTCGGGTACATGTCTATTAAGAGTGGATTAATTCAAAAAGTGCCAACTCTTCCCGCATATGCAAATTTCTTAAAATATTCATGAGCATATGGTGAGGGGGAGTCCTTCATAAGAAATCAAAACCCTCAAAGTGTTTACAAAATGTTTTACAAATATAAACACTTTGAGAGATTCTCAAATATTTGGCTCAAAGGCATCAATAAGATAGTCATGAAGTTATAAGGTGACTAAGGATAGGAAAAACCGTCCTATGATCCGCCAGAACCGGAGGGATCTACCCAAGGACATCACCAATAGTTAGAAAATAGAAGTCCTTAGGTATGATATGATAAAAGGAGAAAGGAATGAAAGGAGAAAGAAGGGGTTGTAGAATTAAAAAGAAAAGTAAAGAAAATGGTGAAAAGAAACAGCCCTCCATATGTTCAACCTTAGGGCAGACACCAGGTTCAATTCATATGCTACTGGATGTTGCTAAGACAACACCGGTATTGAAGATTAAGACGTCATGGTCCCAGTGACGCAATGTACCTAAACCTTCTTAGCCACTCAAGTGTCTCTCAAAAGATACTTGTTTCATTCTCACGGAGAACCCTGCATAATCTATTGACCATTCACTACGAGTGTGTCGATATTGAAAAGGAGGTACTCTGCTCCACACCTCCGACGACCAAATTGTGCACAAATCGAGTCTAGAGCCATGAGATACATCAAAGATCTCCTAGGAACACATAATACTTCTACACTAGTGTCTTACATCATTGGACACTAAGTGTAAACTATCGAGTCCTACGCAGATCTTAACAATCTGCCTTGAACGTTTATGAGGGATTTACTTATGTATTCCTCGAATGATTGAACGGAAATCCTGCCAGGGTCAACATCAAACAGCCCTGACAGCAGGTCACTTCGGTGATTCCTTGTGGATTACGTTTAGTGTTTACGATGGTTCCAAACGGTCTACAGTCGTGGGGTGATCTCCAGCGACTCACCTAATCGTGGGTGTACTTATGTATGTCTGTGTAAGCCCTCTAGGGGGTATCCGATTGGGAACGGCCTTGGTAAGGATTAGAAGGAGTCTTCACACTATGCTGTCGACAAATTCTAATTCCAAACCTGTAAGTACCGAACTTATTATTGCTAACTGTTTCAATGCAGGTACGACTACCATCCTGAACACCAAAGCCCACATGCTCATACTTACATCTCAACGACTATGAAAGCTCTCATCAATATATCAATGCAATATAACAGTCAAAGAAAGATTCTACGTCGAAAGAAAGAATCTACAAAGTGAAAAGACAATGATCTAAGGCTAAGCAACATTCAAAGAAGGGTTCTACGTCAACACAAAGAATCTTCAACAAAGAAATAAGAGCTATGAAAGTATGTAAGCATCAAAGTCAAAGATGTATGAGCATGTTTGAAAGGCGCAAATCCACTGGAGACTAAGAATGTGACAAATGGCAGACTACGACATTACTTGATCACTATCAAATCATCAAAGACAAAGAACGATGAATCATTTTGCTAACGAATTTTTTGAAGACGTCTAAAGCCGTGAAAGTCAACAGTTAAAGACAGAGAAAAAGACGTCGAGCAATTCTATTAGTCTTCATGACCGACCCTTAGGGGGAGATTGATAGGATCACGTTTTACGTAATCTCTCAAGTCTCAGTCATATCAACAATATGTAATAGGTTGCTAGTTTATTTATCTTACTTATGTTTATGTATTAAGTTATGTAAGTGTCCAATGGGCCTCTAAAGCCCACGTTTTGCAAGATAGGAAGGGAAGGGAGTGTTGCCCTAGACCTTGCCTATAAATACTAAGCTCATGTAAACATAACAATTTTTGGTTATTTCATTATCTTAAAGAAACTCTTGCTCTTTCATCTTTCATATTGATTTAATCAACCAAGCTCTATTCTCATCTTGTTTCTACCAAAACCTATACTTGTGTTTACAATATGGTGACCTAACAGTTGATAATTATAGGCTATGCGATAAGTTTACACGATTATTTCATCTAGATAGGTGTAAGGGGGTGGCAATCATGATTCGATGTCTCCCCCATGATTTACCAGTAACCAATCATATCTTGCCACCTTATTTCATGATTCAACCATGCCTAACCATACCGAATCAATGACAATGGTGTATGTTCATGATTCATACATTAAAGCACCCAACGTTTGAATATTTATTGCCCAAGTTCCATGCCTCAACGGCATGAGATACCGATTTGCTTGCCGATTTCACCATGCCGAGGAAGAGGCAATGGTCATGCCGCTCGGCATGCACCATGCCGAAGCTCATACCGAGTCGACAGCCACCCCCTAAAGAGGGTAGGGTGTCAGAAAAAGGGAGATGGTCAGATGGAGTTTGGAAATGGGAATGAGATTGGGTTAGGGAACCTAGAGGGAGAGCATGTGGGGATGTAGGGATCTTTTGGGAGTTTTACAAAATGTTGCGATCTCTGATGTTTGTAGGGATCTTTGGAGGTGGAGTCTTCATGAGAGTGGTAATTTCACGGTTCAGGTGCTAACAAAGATGGTGGAGGAAAGAACTTTGTGTTTGGGAAGCGATAGCCAAGAGACGATTTGGACCAAGCTTGTGCCGAAAAAGGTAAACATCTTCATATGGAGAGCTTTGAAAGGTAGATTGTCGGTTCGTGTGGAGCTTGACAAAAGGGGTGTTGATTTAGATACTTTACTTTTCCCGTCTTGTAATGTTGTAGTGGATTCGTGCGATGCCGCGATCATAGTTTGGTTTTGTGCTCTATGGCAATAGGAGTATGGGAGAAAATTTATAATTGGTGGAGTATTGGGAATGTTAACGCCTTTTCCAATAGAGACTTGTTTGCATCTTGTGGAACTGTAGTTATTCCCAATCATTCAAGGTTATTATGGCAGGCAGTGATTTGGTCTACCAGGTATTTATTTAGAAAGAGAGAAACAATCGAGTATTTAAAGGGAAGCTTTCTAGGGTTAATACAATTGTACAAGAAGTTCAGCTCAAAAGCTTTAATTGGATTGTTCTTCAGTCGAGAAAGAAAGCTCTTGATTGGCAACAGTGGTTGTTCGATCCAAAGAAATGTGTTTTGTCTTCTTGATTGTTATCATGGGGGAGGCTCGTCATGACTGCCCCCTTTCACAAATCTAAGATGATACTCGTGTAAAAA
>LBNU01032132.1:242099-253740 GCA_014162995.1 Artemisia annua | reverse complement strand
ACCAGTAACCAATCATATCTTGCCACCTTATTTCATGATTCAACCATGCCTAACCATACCGAATCAATGGCAATGGTGTATGTTCATGATTCATACATTAAAGCACAACATTAAAGCACCCAACGTTTGAATATTTATTGCCCAAGTTCCATGCCTCAACGGCATGAGATACCGATTTGCTTGCCGATTTCACCATGCCGAGGAAGAGGCAATGGTCATGCCGCTCGGCATGCACCATGCCGAAGCTCATACCGAGTCGACAGCCACCCCCTAAAGTGGGTAGGGTGTCGGAAAAAGGGAGATGGTTAGATGGAGTTTGGAAATGGGAATGAGATTGGGTTAGGGAACCTAGAGGGAGAGCATGTGGGGATGTAGGGGATCTTTTGGGAGTTTTACAAAATGTTGCGATCTCTGATGTTTGTAGGGATCTTTGGAGGTGGAGTCTTCATGAGAGTGGTAATTTCACGGTTCAGGTGCTAACAAAGATGGTGGAGGAAAGAACTTTGTGTTTGGGAAGCGATAGCCAAGAGACGATTTGGACCAAGCTTGTGCCGAAAAAGGTAAACATCTTCGTATGGAGAGCTTTGAAAGGTAGATTGTCGGTTCGTGTGGAGCTTGACAAAAGGGGTGTTGATTTAGATACTTTACTTTTCCCGTCTTGTAATGTTGTAGTGGATTCGTGCGATGCCGCGATCATAGTTTGGTTTTGTGCTCTATGGCAATAGGAGTATGGGAGAAAATTTATAATTGGTGGAGTATTGGGAATGTTAACGCCTTTTCCAATAGAGACTTGTTTGCATCTTGTGGAAATGTGGTTATTCCCAATCATTCAAGGTTATTATGGCAGGCAGTGATTTGGTCTACCAGGTATTTATTTAGAAAGAGAGAAACAATCGAGTGTTTAAAGGGAAGCTTTCTAGGGTTAATACAATTGTACAAGAAGTTCAGCTCGAAAGCTTTGATTGGATTGTTCGTCAGTCGAGAAAGAAAGCTCTTGATTGGCAACAGTGGTTGTTCGATCCGAAGAAATGTGTTTTGTCTTCTTGATTGTTGGTGGGTTTGCAGTTTTCAATTTGTTTTTCAAAATGAGGTATTGCAGCAGTTTGATACAATGTGTTTGGTGCTGCAGCTGGTTTGATACATTGTGCAGTTTGATTCAATGTGTTTGGTGCTGCAGCTGGTTTGATAAATGGTGTTTGGTTCAGGTCTATCACATATGGTTCATTTTGGTTTCTATCTGATGTGGATATGGTGCTTTTTCTTATATGTGGTAATAGGATATGGTGAGTGCATGTGGTCCCTGATCTTTTATTTGTGAGTTGGTATCAATTAGAAAAGGATTTTTTTTAGTTGTATACCCCTCATGGGTTTTACTTGGTCTGGGCCCCTCCATTTTTTAAGCATCTTGTTTGGAAAGGTGAGATGCCATGGTTTGTATTTTGTTTTGTTGTTTTCTAATAATATTGTTGCCTTTAAAAAAAATGTGTTAGGCTGTGCTTGTTTTTTATAAAAACGTCTGAACCGCCTCTGACTCTTACCCAGTCAGACGCAGTCAGACATGAGGGTTGTTTGTTTTTATTTTGCTAATCAGACACGGGGCAGATGTATATGTCTTACCGAGTAAGACTTGTATTTTAGATCTTACTGCCTCTTACTCTTGCTATCTCCTTCATCATTTTAACTAGCATCGATGTGCTATACACTCTCTGCTATTGTTTGTAGGTTTTTAAATATTATTTGTGGGTGTAGTTCTTGTCAAGAAAAAGTTGCACGTATTTTTTATGAAGAAGAAGATGAAAATGTGAGGAAAGAGAATATAGTGTGAAGGAAAACATGTGAAATCTTGTCAGGAGTATATGAGTCATTGGACTTTATTGATTTTTAATTTTATATTATTTCAACAAATCTATCACTCTATGAGCAAATAAATTTGACTTATTTACGGTTTTTTGTTTTTGAAATAACTTTTACTTTTAATTTCATATGTTTCAGTTTGTTTATTTTAGGGGTGTGCATGGTTTGGGTCGTTTTATTTCTAAAATCGAACAAAGTATTCGGTTTTTATAACACCCAAAAACGAAACTGTTCTATTTTTGGTGGTTCGGTTATTTCGGTTCATTATCAGTTTCGGTTCGGTTTTTCAGTTTTTAGCCGTTTAGATTTGGGCGTGACCCGATAACTTATTTAATTGTTTATTATGGTGTTAAATTTAATAATGTTTTGTTTTGTATTACGCAAGTTATTTATTCATCATATTGCTGGTTTAATATATATTTAAAAAATAGAGAATTAAAATTATTTAGACAATTATACAAAAACAAACAACATTATTTCATTCAGATTCAGACTTTATAGCCAGTAAGATGTGGTAGTCAGATTTAGACCCAAAAACATCTTAATGAAACAAACACACCCTTAGGTGCTGTTTGTTTAATCAAAGGCTCTGAATTTGAATATGAACCGCACATCTGAATGTAAATCTAAGGCGTAAATGCCTAAATATGAATCCATTAAAACTGTTTGTTTCTTTCTTTTTTAAACATCTGAATATTATAAAATGTAAAGAAGTTCCATTTCTACAAATATAAACACATCCGAACATTAAAAAAAACATTTGATTCACTAATTTAACATATTCTAGCAACGTAAAAATAAAATATCATAATCTAAAAGATTCAAAGACATTGTGCCGCAATTGAATCTCGTAAACTAGTCATATATTCTTGATCAGTTGCACTTCCATATGGTTACACATCTTCATCAACAACATTATCATGTTGTAAATTACTACTATCATGTACTTCATGGTGATCATATAAAGAGAAAAACTCATCACTTAAGCGCTCCTTTCGAATAAAATTATGAATAGAAAAGCATGCAACAATAATATCTCTTTGTGTAACATAAGGATACGAGGGCATCTTTTCATGATTGGAAAACGTGCTTTCAAGACACCAAAGGCACGTTCAATTATTTTTCTAAGTCTCGCATGTGCATGATTGAATTTTTCTCTACTATTCATAGCACCGTTTCGGCGAAAATCACCAAGCCAATACCTAACATTCCGATACGGTGCCATAAATCCACGAGTGTGTCTATAAGCCGCATCACATAGATAGTACTTATCTGAAGAGGGCATTGGAAAATCAGCTTCAAGATCTATCAAAGCCTCATTCAATATTCTAGCATCGTGTGCTGTACCTTCCCACCCGACAACAATGTATGTAAATATCATGTTGAAGTCACATACTGCCAACACATTTTGATAACAATTGCCTCGACCTTTTGCTATATATAGATGTTGTTGTGTAAATGGAATAGAAGCGTGTATCAAAGTTCCATCAAGAGCACCAACTACTCCCTGTTTAAGAAAAGAAAATTGTTATGATTCAAACAAAACGAATGGAAATACTCGTTAAAATATAGAAATTGCATTAAAAATACGTCGTTCCCTCCTGTTATTTCCAGGAATGTCTAGGTTTGGATTAAATGATCTTGGTTGTATAACTTCATGAGCAAACACCAACATTTGATCCAATACTTCGTGAAAGCACTTATGAATTTTTTGTTTCGAGCGTTGAAACCTACGCTTAAAAACTGAAAAACATTGGTTGTGCCCGATTGTCATTAGGAAAATAGCCATTTTCTCTTCTTACCGATACATGCTTGCTATCTTTTAACCATCCTTTTGTTTTAAAATACGTGCACAACCGAACAAATGAATCAAGAGACATGCGTAATAACTCCGTACATTGTAAGTTATTTCCTTCTAAAAGCTCTCGAGTGTATTGATACCCGGTCATCGATGTATATCTCTTTTTCGTTTCAATGTTTTTGGACGAAAGTACTTAAATTAAAAGTAAACAAGAAGGATGAAGCAAAGTTTTTCTTGAAAGCCCATTTAAACATGTAACAATAATACATATAAATAAATTATTAGTTTACGATTATATAAATTGACACAATACATTTAAAGTACCAAAACATCATTTATTTGGCTATACAGTTCAAAACTATAGTTCATATAAACAAATTATTACACATGATGTAGCCCTTTAACAACTAAGGGTAGTTTGGTGTCCACCCATCTCTTTAGGATTTAGGTTTAGTGATCAAAAACCATGTTTGGTTACATTATTTGGATTAAAATGTGGGACTCAACCCCATTAGGACCACATATTTTTAAAGGAGAGAGTAAGGTGGGTTTTAATTTTAAAATGGTCCTACTATAATTTTTTCTTTTTTCTATTAGTCCATATTAAATAAAAAATATATATTAAATTATAGGGTGGTGATACTTCCACATACACTTTTACTTCTTCCACATAAATTTACACATACATTTAGTGGGGACCACTAGATCATACAACTAAAATGTATGTGGAAAAAGTAAAAGTATATGTGGAAGTATCATCACCCTAAATTATAAAAAGTGATTATTTATTAGTTAATATATATTTTATTTCCTCTATTTTTTCTTTCTCCTACATAAAATCCAAATCTAAATTCATATCTAAATCCCAATCCAAATCCAAATCCTAATCCAAAACCCACCTACAAACCAAACAGGCCCTAATATAATAGCCTATATATAAAATTATAGTTCAAAACTATAGAGATTACAATCAGGTATTTGGCTATATAGTTCACTGAAATTGAGAACTATCACAAAGAACTATCACAAAAAAAATGTTGAAACTATACAGACCTTGATAGATCTTGTAGCTCTCGTTGATCGTTAGCAGTTGTATGTAAATATCATGTTGAAGTCACATACTGCCAACACATTTTGATAACAATTGCCTCGACCTCTTGCTCTATATAGATGTTGTTGTGTAAATGGAACAGAAGCGTGTATCAAAGTTCCATCAAGAGCACCAACTACTCCCTGTTTAAGAAAAGAAAATTGTTATGATTCAAACAAAACGAACGGCAATACTCGTTAAAATATAGAAATTGCCTTAAAAATACGTCGTTCCCTCCTATTATTTCCAGGAATGTCTGGGTTTGGACTAAATGATCTTGGTTGTATAACTTCATGAGAAAACACCAACATTTGATCCAATACTTCGTGAAAGCACTTATGAATTTTTTGTTTCGAGCGTTGAAACCTACGCTTCAAAACTGAAAAACGTTGGTTGTGCCCGATTGTCATTAGGAAAATTGAAAATAGCCATTTTCTCTTCTTACTGATACATGCTTGCTATCTTTTAACCATCCTTTTGTTTTAAAATACGTGCACAACCGAACAATTGAATCACGAGACATGCGTAATAACTCCGTACATTGTAAGTTATTTCCTTCTAAAAGCTCTCGAGTGTATTGATACCCGGTCATTGCCGATGTATATCTCTTTTTCGTTTCAATGTTTTTGGACGAAAGTACTTAAATTAAAAGTAAACAAGAAGGATGAAGCAAAGTTTTTCTTGAAAGCCCATTTAAACATGTAACAATAATACATATAAATAAATTATTAGTTTACGATTATATAATTGACACAATACATTTAAAGTACCAAAACATCATTTATTTGGCTATATAGTTCAAAACTATAGTTCATATAAACAAATTATTACACATGATGTAGCCCTTTAACAACGAAGGGCCAGTTTGGTGTCCACCCATCTCTTTAGGATTTAGGTTTAGTGATCAAAAACCATGTTTGGTTACATTATTTGGATTAAAATGTGGGACTCACCCCCATTAGGCCCACATATTTTTAAAGGAGAGAGTAAGGTGGGTGGGTTTTAATTTTAAAATGGTCCCACTATAAATTTTTCTTTTTTCTATTAGTTCATATTAAATAAAAAATATATATTAAATTATAAAAAGTTATTATTTATTAGTTAATATATATTTTATTTCTTCTATTTTTTTCTCTCTCCTACATAAAATCCAAATCTAAATTCATATCTAAATCCAAATCCAAATCCAAATCCGAATCCCACCTACATACCAAACAGGCCCTAATATAATAGCCTATATATAAAATTATAGTTCAAAACTATAGAGATTACCATCAGGTATTTGGCTATATAGTTCACTGAAATTGAGAACTATCACAGAGAACTATCACAAAGAAAATGAAATATCTCGAATGGGCCTAACACATTGATGCCTAATGACATAAATGGAAAGGATATCCAAAAATGCCATTTGAAACCAAAGATCAGATGCATCCAAACCATGAAGTATCATACTCATGTCAATGTTGGGTCAACCCATAAACTTCCAAGTAATATTATATATTTGAAACTGACCATTGATTAAATTTGCATTCCATTACGTTGTCCCAAAAACTTGTTGCATATTCACAGTACCGGATAACTCACTGAACCAAACAATTGCTAATAGCTTGTATATAAAATGACACAACTAATATAATAGCTTATATATAAAATTACGATAATATAATAGTTCACCATTGCAAAGTACTTAAAAACCAAATAGTTCGACGTTACAATGTAGCAAATGACACAAAACACTAAATAGTTCAACATTAAGAAGTACCAAATGACACTAAACACCTAATAGTTTAACACAAACACCTAATAGTTCAACATTCAAATAAGATTCAATTGCTTCGTGACCACTTGAATGTAGCCCTTTAACAAGTCCGGGTCCTATTGTAAGGTCATCCAAGTGTCTCTATAGGTGCCTCCTGGTTGACTAAAGATAAGAAAGGCCGCAAAATAGAGTATGAGTCATATATTCCAACTCAAGGGTCTTTAACTTTTCATGACACTCATCCGCAGTAGGCCCTTTATTCTTAGAAAAACCACCTTTAGCCATGTTAATAATCGCTTGTTTCATATCCTCCTCGAACTCAGAAACACCACCTTTAGCTTTTTTCTTTGGCCTAGCTCGACTAGGTGACTTAATAGGAGGAACTGGAGAACCACCTTCAAAACCTTTGTCATATCCAGTGTCAAAATCAAAATCACGGTTTTCTTTGGTAGGTGGTTGATGAGACGAAAAGTGTTACGCTTTTAGGGGGTCATTTAAGCCCTAATTCGTATAAATGTGATCAAATATTGCCCTAAATCATTCCTTTTGTCATTTTAGGTACTTTTGAGAGGAATTCTGGAAAACATGCATATTCGGACGTTTTTGGAGCATAAAAGTGAAGAAAACGACAAAGTCTCAAAAGATGAAGATTTACAACCTGACGGCGTCAGAAGTCACAAGGTGACGCCGTCAGAAAGCCTTGACAAAAGAGTGGAAACCAATTATCAAATGACGGGCCAGAGGAAATTTTGGATTTAACACCTGACGCCGTCAGGTGTTAGGAAAAGTAGGCCGTCAGGAGTAAAGTTAAAGAGTGACGGCCCAGAAGGTTTTATAAGGTGACGGCGTCAGAAGTGGATCTAGGCCATCCGAGAAACCTAATGGCGGCGAGCTGACGGCGTCAGCCCTTATAACCTGACGCCGTCAGAGTGTAAAATCTATATATAGTTTTCTAATTTTCATTCATTATGTGTGGAACTTTGTGGAGAACTTTTAGGGCAAACCCTAAAGACGAATTTTCTGTGACTTTTAGGGTTTCCAACCCTTGGAACCCTAGTGCTTAATTAAAGATAAGTCTTGACTTTAATTCAATCAATATGTCTATGTGTTGGTTGTCTATCTATCTTGTTTGTCTTTCAATTAACATAAGTAGCCAAATTCTCTAGTGTTTGCTTAGATCTAATGAAACCTAACTATTGATTATTGGTTAATTGGTGTGTGTTATTGTTTGTTGGGATGATTGTTTCATCGATGTTAGGCTCAAGAAAACTGGCCAACTTACTTTATGGTAACGTGCTTGAACGTCTTGGGAAACATGTAGTCGAGGCATACTAGGCTATTAAGGTAGTATTTAACGCATGAGCCACTGTTTACAACCCCTATGGTTGTGCCGTGCATGGCATAGGGCGAGATAAGAGCTCATAGAATTGGAGAGATATGTATGCCACTCCATGAGTTATTAGGAATACATCTTTCATCCACACAAGTAACACACATATCAATTAACCGGTAAAAGATAGTTAGGGATTAATGAAATCTAAGTAAACAAAATTTTTTCCATATTGTTTTCACAACCACAATAGTTTAGATATTTATTTATTTTAATTTGCATAAGTAGTAAACTTGGGTTAGTTGACTAGCAACTAATTCCGCCCTTCCTCTAAAAACCGAGATTTTACTTGCTTTCTAAAAAATATAAAAATACAAAAAGAATCTTCCTTCCACCCTTAGACCTATTAGAGTAGTTTTTCTATCCTAACGAACACTATTCCCTGTGAGAGAACGATCAATCCCCCGTACTTACCACTATCCTATACTACATCGGTCAGGTACACTGCCTGGTGGGGTTGTAAGCCTCTTGAGATCCCTCGAGAGGTAAAACCTGTTGTAAGGTCACAAAACCACGCATCAAGTTTTTGGCGCCGCTGCCGGGGAATAGTTATTGTTTAGGTAGAATTTTTATTTCTTTAGGTCTACTCACTAGATTCCTTTCTAGTGAGATTTTTATTTTCTTTTTCTAGGATTTTCTTTAGTCTATCTTTTTCTTCGTGTTTTTGTTCGTAATCTTTACCATCCGCCATCATGGAAGGTGGTAACATCCTTGATCCCAACAACCTAATTCAACCAAACCACCCACCACAACCAAACCAACCTCCTAGACCCCGCACCTTAGGAGAGTATTCCCGACCTAGCCACCTTGGCTATCGAAACACCATTGAGCTCACTCAAGGAGCCAATGTCACTCCCTTGCGATCCGACACCATCCGGTTGGTGCAAAGCGGATGCGCATTCCATGGACTTCGTTCCGAAGATCCAAACCAACATCTCAAGGATTTCCTCAAAATCGTAGATTCCATAGACCTTGATGTTGCAACTCGAGAGACGACCCGATTGCGTCTCTTCCAATTCTCTCTACGGGACCAAGCTAGTCAATGGCTTGAGCGACTTCCCGCAGGATCCATCACCTCTTGGGACGATCTCACAACTCGTTTCCTTGCTCAATTTTTCCCACCGGGGAGAACTACCAAGCTAAGGAATGATATCTTGGCGTTCCAACAACGCCAAGGCGAAACCCTCTACGAGGCATGGACTCGATTCAAGGACTTACTCCAAAAAGTCCCTCATCATGGCATAGACCTTTGGCTCCAAGTCCAAATCTTCTATGACCACATCAATCTCCACACGAGGCAAACCATTGACCAAGCGGCCGGTGGCAAGCTACGTGATCTAAGTGCGGAACAATCATGGGATCTCCTAGAAGATCTTGCTCTATATGACAACGAAAGTTGGAATGATCCCCGTGATTTGAATAAAACGGTCAAGGCAATATCTTTGCCTTCGAATAATTCAAGCACTTCCGACCGTAGGATCATAGAACTTGAAGACCAAGTCAAGTTTCTCATGAAATCCTACGAAGCTCCTAAACCTTCAAGCCAAGTGAACAAAATCACTTCTTCGTGCGAATTATGTAGTGGTCCCCACGACACTCGTGATTGCATGGAACTCCCCGAACAAGCTTTTGCGGACTACGCATCCACGCGTACCGACGGAGCGGGAGATAAGTGGTACACTTTCAAACCCGAGCCAAACCCTTATGGAGATTCATACAACCCCTCATGGAAAAATCACCCCAACCTTAGGTGGAAGTCAAACCAAAACGCACCCCAAAACAATTCTTCCAACCCACCTAACCGGTTTCAATCCAACGGTAATTCCTCAAACCGTACCTTCAACAACAATCCTTCCAACAACTATGGTAGTACCAACAACTTTGAAGGATTGATGTCCAATTTTATGGCATCTCAAGAAGCTCGCATAGCTAAATTCACATCCGAATTCAATCAACAACAAGTAGAGATGACCAATAAAATTGACAACTTGTTGAAAGCCCTCAACAACCAAGTGCTATCACCCCCACAAAAGGACGCTAGAAACACCAATAGCGAACCACAAATCAAGGACCCCTCTTCATCCAAACATGTCCACTTCGTAAACGTTGTGACCATTAGACCAATTGATAGGAGTGAGAATGATAGTGAATCAAAGGATGAGAGTAAGGAATTAGAGGATGATAGGAAGGCTAAGGTTAGCGAAATAGAAGAAGTAGAGGAGGAGGATTACTTCAATAGGTTACCCACTAAGGAAGAGCGAGCATATCATAAGAATCTATTCGATGACTCCGAGACCCCATACATCCTAGGTAACCCAATTTTCAAGGTGGGCGATCCATCTAATCTCAACATACCATGCAACATCGGGCATTTGCATATTTGGAAAGCGTACATTGACCCTAGATCACCCATTAACATCATGACTAGAGCTCAATACAATTTGATAATGAAAAGTCAACTAGGGTATAGAGTGTTTCCCGATAAGGGATGGATTAGTAACTTCACGGGAAGAGTTAAAGGATTACCGGTTTATGTAGGAAACTTTACCTATGTCACCGACTTTGTGATTGTAGAAGATATCCGCCCAATAATCGATGCAAGTGTGACCCAAGTAGTCTTAGGCAAACCATTTATCGAGGTCTCTAGAATGACTCATGAACCTTCCTTAGGGATAGTCACATTTAAGGATGAGACCGATGAGGTGAACTACCAAATGCCGTATAAGATAGAGCAATACCAACACTTGTCAAACGTTGAGAAGGAGCTCAAACAAGCGGTTTACTATAGGAATGATGAGGATAGACGTAGGGGAGTAGACTATGTCATGAAAAAGATTTTCGGTTTCTATAAGGATTGTTTGAACTTAGGGCCTGAATACAAAATCGGAAAAGAGGATGACTTAGGAACCGTGACCAACGATGAAGTCACGTAACGTACGGTGACTTTGAGTCTAGCTACAAGACTCGTTAATAAAGAAAAAGCGCTTCTTGGGAGGCACCCATGCTTTGTGTGTTTTTGTGTGTTGATTTGTTTCCGTATGTAAGTTATATTTCTTGTTATTGACTCATGCTTCAAATTAAAATTGTGAAAATGCTTTATTTTGTTTTTAACTTCGTCTTAACTACATATAAAGGTATTTTGCAAAAGCTAAGTGTAAGGGAAATCTAAATCGGTTTATATAGAACGAATGAACATGAATCATAACAATGAAATTAGCATACATATTAGTATTTGTTTGAGTCAAATACTTGTATCGAGTCATAATGAATTTTTGCAGGAATTCCAGGAAGTAAGATCTAGTTTTTCCAGAATTTTTCCCGGAAGCTTAGCATGAGAATTTTGTCAGAACTTTCTGACGGCGTCAGGGTTAACACCTGACGGCGTCAGGTTAAAATTTTCTGCAATTTTTGAAAGTTTTGTATTTTTCCGGAAACCTAAAAAGTTTTGTCAATTCTTTAACTTATAATATCCAGGAATTCTGCAATATATTCATTCCACAAGCATTATATCTTATTATGTAGATTTTACCGCCGATTTTACGCGAGGTTGGCCTTTATCTTTTTCAGGTTAACAGGTTATTTTGGACAAGAAGACGTTTATTATTTTGGAAGGGAAGCTTTGAACGTTCGTCTATCTTGGAAGAAGATCTAACCATGTTACTTCATTATCCACATCAAATGATTCAGGGGAGTATTTGATTTCATTCTTTCATCTTATTTACTTTTACGTCTTTTATTTGAACA
>LBNU01032132.1:174404-225208 GCA_014162995.1 Artemisia annua | reverse complement strand
TTTTTTTTTTTTTTTTTTTTTTTTTTTTTTTTTTTTTTTTTTTTTTTTTTTTTTTTTTTTTTTTTTTTTTTTTTTTTCTTGCCTTGGACATATATCCTGTGGCCTTAATGCAATGGGCTTCCATTCTTGATAAACTTGGGCTTCAATCTTTAATAAAACTTGGGCTATATCTTCGGGCTTTATTTTTGGGCTTCCACTAAAGTTTTATATATCCATTAATAAGCTCAAATACAGCATTTAACAATCTTTAATATCTTCTAATTCTCAAATAATCATCATTATGCTCCTCTTTGCTATAATAATTCTTTCTCGATGCTCCAAATAAAATTATCGTTGATCCCATAATTTTGCGCTCTTTCCAATCTCGTGCTATATCTTCGGGCTTTATTTAAGGTCTTTAGAAATAATAATGGGAAATTTGTCGGTCCCTTCTAAGAAAGCGTATTCGAGATGAGGTGTTAAATCCTTGAGCTCGGGCTCCGGAGGATTTTCTTTAGTCGGCTCAACTTCTTTAACTTCGGCGATTTTTAGGTCCATCGGAGGGAGAGGCGAAAATGGATCATCATTTAAAAGTTTTTCAAGCAAAAGAATATCTCCCTCGATATCGATATCAGATTGATCAATTTCCGGTGAAAATGATTCATTAGTAAGACAAGTCTCGAACTCTTCCAAGGTGAAATCACTCCCCTCAAACGGAGTAAGGGAGGGGGAAGAGTCGGATATAATTGGTTCAGAAGAAGGAGTGGGATTGCCACTCGAAGCATTGTTTGAAAAACCGAGAAGCTCTTGAGCATACTCCTCCGTAGGAATATCAATAACATCAATACGGTTAAGAGATTCAACATCGTAATTGGAGGAGTATCTCGACGTTTGGTCCAAATTAAAAGTGACGGCTTCACTTCCATCGCGCAAAGTAATCTCTTCATCGTAAACATCAATCAAAGCACGACCGGTCCTTAGGAAACCTCTTCCGAGAATGAGAGGAACCCGTGGATCGGCATCAAAATCGACAATCACAAAATCGGCGGGGAAATGGAACTTTCCAACATTAACGATGACATCCTCGGCGATTCCCACTGGACGGGAAGTAGAACGATCGGCAAGCTCGAGGGTCATGCAAGTCGGGGTCAATTCGGGAAGAGATAATTTCTTCCAAACGGATAATGGCATGAGGTTAATGCTAGCACCAAGATCGGCCAAGGCGAAGCACTGAACCATCCCCGAAAAATTACACGGAATAAGAAACTTGTCGGGATCTCCAAGCTTTTCGGGAAGCTTCTTAAGGAGAACCGCCGAGCAATTCTCGTTTAAAGGAGTTTTAGCCATTTCAAACAATTTCTCTTTATTATTTAGCAAATTTTTTATCATAGAAGCAAATTTTGGCATCAAAAGAATAGCATCCGCGAGACTTATATCAAAGCGAAGATCTTGAAAAATTTGAAAGAATTTTTCCATTTGGTGGTTTGTTTTCTCGCGGAGCTTTTGATCGTTAAGTCGAAAAGGATAAGGAATTGACGGTTTTGGATCTTCGGGCTCAACTTCTTTGGATTTGGACGGTTGGAAAACCGGAGGTTGGACGTTTTCGGTTCTTCTGTTATTAGTAGGAATTACCGGGTCCTTTGTCGGCTCGGTCTCACGGTCGACTACCTTAAGAGGAAGAGAAGACGAGGTAGTCGGAGCCATGGGTCCATCGTATGAAACACCACTTCGAGTTGTGATTGCTTTCAAATCACCCCTCGGGTTAGCAATAGTATTACTCGGAAGAGAACTAGACATTGACGGTTGATTCATTTGAAGAAAACTACTCATCATTTGCTTAAGCTCATTCGTTTGTCGAGTCATGGTCGTGTCGATCTCTTTCTTAAGTTCAACCCTTATGTTGTTGATTTGATTTCGCATAGCCCGCATGCTAACATCGTTTGATTTTATATAATTTGAAAGCTCGGGAAAAGGTTGAACTTGTTGTGGTGGTTGATGATAAACTTGTTGTGGTTCAGGGACTTGATAATTTTGAGCTTGATTGAAAGTGGTTCCATGGTTTTGATTGTAACCTTGGTTTTGATAACCTTCGTTATTTTGAGGATAACGGTTTTGATGAGTTTGCACGGGTGGAAACCCGGGTGGCCCCATTTGGTTGTTTTGAGTACGAAAACCTTGGTTTTGATTGTAGTTTGCGGCGGCTACATTAGCATTGTAAACTTGGCCATCGGTGGCTTGACAATCATAATACGGATGGGGACCACCACAAATCACACATTTTTCATTATCGGCTTTAACGGGCTCGGGTTTTTGGTTCTGAAGCTTAAACTCTTTCACCATACAACGGATAGCATCGGTAAGCTCGGCCAATTCCGATGATTGGACCGACAAAGACGAAGGGGTAAAAGGAGTCACTTTCGAAACATTCGGTTTGTTACGAGAAGTCAGAACCTTAGATTTGTTCTCGATGATCGTTAAAATATCCCTTGGTGTACGATTCAAGATATTGCCAACGGCGGCTGCGTTCAAAGAATCTTGATCGTTTTGAGTCAAAGCGTTATAAAACGTGTCGATTTGGTGCAATTCGGAGAAACCGTGGTGAGGACATTTTCGAAGAAGATCCTTAAAACGTTCCCATGCCTCACCAAAGTTCTCATCAAAACGTTGTTGAAAATTGGTTATATCATTCTTAAGATTAGTCGTTTTAGACGGAGGAAAGAAATGATTAACGAATTTTGAGACGAGTTCTTCCCATGTAGTGATGGAACGAGGGGGTTCTTTTTCGAGCCAAATCCGGGCTGCCCCCTCGAGTGAAAATGGGAATAACATCAACTTAATAGCATCGTGAGGGACATCCTTAAATTTCATGGTCGAAGTTAACTTATTGAACCAACGGATGTGTGCGTGAGGATCGTCCCTCTCAAAACCGTGAAATTGGTTTGATGTGACAAGTTGAATCAAACCGGTTTTAAGTTCAAAATTTTCGGAAAGTATCGGTGGTAAAACAATTGCATCTCCATATCCCTCGGTGGGACATTGGAGCAATTCTTGCATCGTACATTGATCGGCCATCTCGGTGATGGGTGATTCAACAAGAGTACGTAACTCGGGTACGTTAGCTCTTTTACGACGTCTACGAAAGTGTTGAGTCGGTATGGTCGGAGAGTTAACGATTAATCTCGACCGTGAACGTGTGAACATACACTAAAAAGAAACCAAAGTAAAAAGAAAAAGGAAAATAAATTTGAAAAGAAAATCTTTTTGGTTTTTATATAATTTTGGACAAAAATTGAAATTACAATATTTTTGGGTTTTTTTTTATTATATAAGAAAAATTAAAATCACAATATTTTTGTTTTTTGTTCTTTTGTTTTCTTAACCAATTCGTTAACCGAAACCGTTTCTTCTAAAACTACGCGCAACAAAGTTGTCGGTTGTAGAATTAAAGTAATCCGATAACGACTAATTTCACGATCTCTTTTTGCGTTCGAACTTATTTGGTTTACAACACCCCTCCTTCAACGGAAGAGCGAGGATGTTTATTATATTTTTGGTATTTTGCAAACACGTTAGGAAAAGTGTTTCGTATTTTTGATTTTTACTTTTTATGTAAGAAAATATTTACAAGGAAGGTTTTCAAAACACGATTTTAAAAAAAACGAAAACCAAATTCACTTCAACCTTCCCCGGCAACGGCGCCCAGAATTGGTTCGTCGAAACCAACTTATATAGTATATATTATCTCCAAGGAATTGCTAAGAAATAAGCAAAACCCGAGGTCGTAGTCCGTGTGAAGGTGTGAATGGAAAAGTGATAATCGGTTCAATAAAACGTGTAGTGAAAGTGAAATAAAGGTGAATATTTGGAGTTTTATACTACGATAATGGAATATCAAATAAAAACAAGTAAACAAGCAAATAGAACAAGCAAATAAAGCAACCAAATCCTAAAACGCAATCTAAATTTAAAAACAAACTTAACGGAATCTAAAAACGCACCTAAAAAGCAAATCTAAGGGAAAGGCGTCTAAAAATTCAAACTTACTTTCTAAAAGTTCTAAATGCTCAAAAATAAATTTGGAAAAAGATTAATATTTTTATATATTTTTTTTATTTTTTTTATTATTTTTTTTTATTTTTTGATTTAAAAACTATTTTAAGCTAATTAAAATATAAAAAAATACTAAACTTTTGAAGAAAAAGCTAAAATTTTAAGAAAAAGAATCTAACTTATATTTTTAGATTTTTGATTATGAAAAATGATAATGATTGAAGTAAAGGTAATAATAAAACTAGTGGCAACTAAATAATCTAACGCTAACTACAAAAGATACCAATTAAAAATAATCAACTAAATTATGCTAATTAAGCAAATACGAAATATATGATAAAAAAACTATACTTGTAAACCAAATTATCAAGAACTTTTTATAAAAAGAAACAATAAAAACTATTTATTTTTTTATTTTTTTTTTATTTTTATTTTTTTTTAGATAGTTAAAGAAAAGAAAAGAGAGAAAAAAAAAATAAAAACTTTATGGATAAGCTTATTGAAAAAGCAAACCTAAATAAGCTACAATAAGCTAAAAAGCTTATATAACTTTATTAGATTTTTAGAAAAGAAAAGAAAAAGAAAATAAAAGAAAGAGTAGAAGAAGAAGAAGAAGAGAAATAAGCACTAAGTAATAAACATTCTTTTCATTAATAAGCTAGAAAAAGGTCTTACAAATAAGCACTTGAAAACTACAAAAGTTTAATAAGAAGAAAAAGCACTTAAAAAAAACTGCTACTAATAAAGAAAATAAGTGTGTGAAAATAAATGTGAAGGAAGAATGAATGAGAATGAATGAATAATAATCCTGCTCCTCGGATCTCACGTCCTTAAATACACCCATCAATCATGTTCTCACTCCTTCGCATAAGATGACAGCTATTTCTTGGCCACGTGGCATAAAGCGATTGGAGGCAGCAGGTGCGAGTGGGAAGAAAAAGAGCCACGCGCTCATTGATTTCATTTAAAGAAGTTGTGTGCACGTGCCATATTTTGTTGCAACAATGAAGATATTTCAAATTCATATGTAGCCATGTGGAGACTTGGCACCTTCATTTGCCTCTTCAAATTTTTAATTCTTTCATTAGTTGTTGTAGACATCAATATTTTGAAAGCTTCACAAATGATTGGCTGCCAACAAAAGCTTCAAGTGGCTCCTTGAATAATATCTCCATCCTTCATTTTTTTCATTTTATATTTCTTTTGTTGAATGCCAAGCTAAAATAAACGAGAATGAAATTGAGATTAATATCTCAATCTTGTCTTTACTGGTTGCTAGCTAGGAAATCACATGGCAATTTATTTTTATTTTTATTATTATTATTATTATTATTTTTTTTTATTTTTTTTTATTCTTGCCTTGGACATATATCTTGTGGACTTAATACAATGGGCTTCCATTCTTGATAAACTTGGGCTTCAATCTTTAATAAAACTTGGGCTATATCTTCGGGCTTTATTTTTGGGCTTCCACTAAAGTTTGATATATCCATTAATAAGCTCCAATACAGCATTTAGCAATATTTAATATCTTCTAATTCTCAAATAATCATCATTATGCTCCTCTTTGCTATAATAATTCTTTCTCGATGCTCCAAATAAAATTATCGTTGATCCCATAATTTTGCGCTCTTTCCAATCTCGTGCTCGTTTTGTCGGGTTTTCTTTGATTTTTGTCCACTTTTCAAAATATCCATACCTGCACAATCACAAACACAAAAACACGAATATTTGGCAATTATTGGTTAGTTTTTGGTCTAATTGGTCGGGTTTTGGTCAATAAAAGGTATGTGAAAATACACATACCACATACATATCTCCCCAATTCTATGAGCACTTATCTCCTCCTACAACTATGCGTACACATAATCATAGGGATTGTAAACAGTGGCTCATGCGTTAAATACTACCTTAATAACCTAGTATACCTTAGTTACATGTTTCTTAAGACGTTCAAGCATGTTACCATATAGGAGTATTGCCAGTTTTCTTAAGCCTAACATTGATGAAACATTCATCCCAACAAAGTAATAACACACCAATCAACCAATAATTAATAGTTAGGTTTCATTAGATCTAAGCAAACACAAGAAGAATCTAGCCTAGCATATTAATTGAAAGACAAGCATAAGATATAATTAACCAACACATAGACATATTGATTAATTTAAGTGCGGACTAAATTACAGCTAATGAATGAAAAATAGGAAAATATATATAGATTTTACAGCTAAAATCGTCTTTAGGGTTTATCCCAAACTTGTACCAAAAGTTCCTCACTAATGAATGATAAATAGGAAAATATATATAGATTTTACATTCTGACAGCGTCAGGTTATAGGTTCTGACGCCGTTAGCTCGCCATCATTAGGGTTCTCGGATGGCCTAGATTTACTTCTGACGCCGTCACCCTTTAATTTGCTCTGGGCCGTCACTCTTTAACTTAACACCTGACAGCCTACATTCTCTAACACCTGACGTCGTCAGGTGAAAACATCTTGTTTTCTTCATAGGACGTCTAGTGTAATCTGACTTCACTCCTTTGTCAACGTTGGCTGACGCCGTCAGGTAGGAAATCCAGCTTCTTTTGAGACTTTGTCGTTTTCTTCACTTTTATGCTCCAAAAACGTCCAAATATGCATGTTTTCTAGAATTCTTCTCAAAAGTACCTAAAATGACAAAAGGAACGATTTAGGGCAATATTTGATCACATTTACTCGAATTAGGGCTTAAATGACCCTTTAAAACGGGTACATTTTTTGTCTCATCAAATACCCTTACACTTGAGATTTGCTTGTCCTCAAGCAAATAAGCTTTTATTCCAATCAAAATATGAGTTAGGGGTCATTTAACACAAATATAAAAGTAATTACAACAAATAGTCATTCGACCCTAATCATAATAAGCACGGAAATCATACACTAGCACCTCACAAATAGTGTTTGGATACTCTCATCTCTCAAGTGTCATAGAATTATATCTCATAAATGAAAACGGAAAATATCTCTCACTACCTGTCATAGCAAATAGATTACCATAGGCTTGGGAGAGGATCAATTACTCCTCCACTAGGCGTAAGCACCTAAGATAAACTATCAAAGAGGGCTTTCAAAAGGGTTATAATGTAAGGTGTAGGGATATGATAAACACGGTTTGGTTGGAATAAAGGGTATTTTAATGGTGGCGAGTTAATTATTATGATCAAATACATGCACTATACAATGTTGCTAAGCCAAGAGTCGACTCGATCTTAAGCTAAAAACAAAATAACAAAAACTTCAAAGAAACATAAAAGAAAGGGGATGGTAGTCCGTATGTTTTTTCCACTTTTCTTTTTCGATTTTTTTTTTTGTATTTTTCTTGATTTTTTTTCATACATTCTTACCCTACCATCCAAAATAATACATCATAGGGGCCTCGGTTCTCCCCTTACACTTGAGCTTTTACATAACTTTACAATTATTATTCTAACGACTCGAATTAAGATAATTGAAAAACTTGGAGTACTTTTAAAATATTTAGCACATATGGGGGTAATAATGTTGTTCTTCCCCATTACTCCATTACACTAGTACTTTACCCATGAGTCCCAATCGTCGCAAAACAATATGTACAAGGATATGACTCGACTTAGCAACCATGTAATCGATTAGATAATTAACAAAGGGTTTAACAAATTTTGTCACAATAATGCACTAAAGGTGAGTGCATACAAGGTAGGCTAAGGCGATTTGGGTATACATTTAAGTGGGGTGTAACAAATTCTCACTTTGAGTAAGATGCTCAAAGGTCGAAACGAAAAGATAGGCTCGGAGGGGTGTACTAGGGGTATCGTTTACCAAAAATGGGTACAACGCAAAGGGTGTAGGAGAATTACTTGACTAATGTAGCCAAAGTAATTATAACAAAAACACGGGTGTAAAAACAAAGGGTTAATCCTAATGCCTCTTATCATGTAGTAGATCTAACTACACGAATGTAGTCTCACTTGTGGATTTGAGTTGGTCCTAACGCAAGTTCTAGAATCTAAGCGCTACCGGTACACACATCATAGCATCAAAGATGGATGCTTTTCCTACCAATTCTAGGGGTGAACCTCACATATTTGGGGTGGAAAATTTTTTTAGTGGTACGGTTTTGTGCTAGTCATATAATTTCCTATCCATGACACGCTTACTAAGACCAAAGTCTCACTTCTAAATGTTGTAAAAAAATTTAAATTGGCGCTAAAATTACCCTAACAAATATTTCTCTCGGTTTTATTACAAATTTACTATCAAACAAACAAAAATCAAGGGCAATTGTATTCTCTAAGGTGCCTTCATTTACTCCCCTTACACTTAAACCAAACATTGTCCCCAATGTTCAAATAGAAGATGTAAAAGTAAATAAAATGAAAGAATGAAATCAAATACTCCCCTGATTCGTTTGATGTGGATAGTGAGGTAACATGGTTAGATCTTCTTCAAAGAAAGATGAACATTCAAAGCTTCCCTTCCGAAATATAAATCATCTTCTTGTCCAAAATAACCTGTTAACCTGAAAAAAATAAAGGCCAACCTCACATAAAATCGGCGGTATAATCTATAATAGGATATAATGCTTGTGGAATGAATATTTTTGCAGAATTCCTGTAGATCATAAGTTAGAGAATTAACAAAAACTTTTTATTTTCGGAAGAAAAACAAAACTTTCAAAAATTGCAGAAAAATATTGCCTGACGCCGTCAGAAATGATCTGACAGAATTCTCATGTTAAGTTTCCGGAAAAATTCTAGAAAAACTATATCTTACTTCCTGGAATTCCTGCAAAAATTCATTATGACTCGATACAAGCATTTGACTCAAACAAATACTAATATGTATGTTAATTTACATTGTTATGATTCATGTTCATTCGTTCTTATAAACCGATTTAGATTTCCGTTACACTTAGCTTTTGCAAAATACCTTTATATGTAGTTAAGACGAAGTTAAAAACAAAATAAAGCATTTTCACAATTTAGAAACATGAATCAATAACAATAAAAATAAAACCTACATACAGAAGCAAATAAAATCAAACAAACAAACAAATAAACACACAAAACTTGGGTTGCCTCCCAATAAGCGCTTGTTTTTGTTCGAGTCACGAGCATGACTTTACCCTTATTTAACAGAAATAGGGGAGGTTTTCCCTACATTTAGGATTAAGTACGGGTGGAAGTAGCGATACACACCATCTCGGTGGAAGTATGCCACGTGAGGGAAGAGTGGTGGATGAATTATATGCTCAAAGATGTGGGCTCCTATCATCACAACCTTACGTAATTTAATTCGGTCAATGGGTAAATCAAAATTTTCTCCTAAAAAGGGATCATCTTCAATCAACTTCGAAAGGCTCCTAGTTGGGAATCCATCTTGACCTAATAAACCTGGTTTAAACCCATAATGTTTCTTGTGATCTATCATGAGTGGGTTATGTAAGTATGTAAGGTCATGGTTCACTCCTATATTAGCTTCCACTCCACATGGCCTAGAGTCTACTACCTTAATCTTAACATTACCCGGACTATTTGGTTTGATGGGTGGAAGATTAGGTAACGGTTTTGGTTGAGGCTCCGGTTCATCAAAACTAGGAACTTCCATAGAACTAAAAGAAAGATTATGACTACAAGTATTCAAACCTATTTCTTCTAGTTGTGTTTGGTCCAAGGTCTCTAACTCTATTGAGGTTCCTAAAGTCTCCTCTACTTCTTCAAGGTAAGTTACGGGCGGTATGTGTGCCTCAAATGATGGTAGGACTTGTGGGGTACTTGGTGGGCTTATGTTATTTACCTCATCATTCCTCGTGTCAAGATCACCTGTATCCTCATCATGTGTTTTAGTAGAATCTATCCTAAGCATTTTCCCTAGTATCTCAAGTGCTTCTCTAGGCATCTCAACTTCTATATCCGAATCATAAGGATCATCCTCACTATTTTGACTGCTATATTCAAATTGCCCAAAAGATTCATCATGTGTTTCTTGAGATTCATCGTCATCGATCATAAAACCTAGGTCTTTTTGATCAATGTGTTCATGTTCGGCTAAATCCTCCATCACATCAAGGTCACCTATGTGTACATCTTGTATTATTGTAGTGCCTAACCATGACATGCAGCTAGGTGGCTCATAAGAAACTATCATAGGTGAAGGCTCATATGGTGCATAGGTTTCACTAAGTGAGGCATTTTGAGTGTTTGATGGAGCTCCTAAGGTGAATTCTTTAAAAGTATTATGCACTTGGCCTCTTTTCTCAAGGTACTCAATAAAATCAATATAAGATCCTGTCCTCCTCATTTCATTCCTCCATTTTGGTATATCCAAATTGGTGTAATTATATTTTTTCTGGAAAAACTCTAGTGTCGGACTTGGTGGATTCGCGTTCTCCATAATGGCAAACGGAATAGTCAATGGAATTTACGAACAAAGGAACAAAGAAAAAGATAGACTAAAGAAAGCTAATAAAATGAAAATAAAATCTCTCTAGATAGGAATATAAAGAGTAGACCTAAGTAAAAATAAAATTTTCAACCTAAGCAATAACTATTCCCCGGCAGCGGCACCAAAAACTTGATGTGCGTGGGATTGCGACCACGCAACAGGTTTTACCTCTCAAGGGATCTTGAGAAGCTTGCAATCCCACCAGGCAGTGTACCTGGTTGATGTAGTATAGTGTAGTGGTAAGTACAGGGGATTGATCATTCTCTCACAGGGAATAGTGTTCGTTAGGATAGAAAAACTACTCTAATAGGTCTAAAGGTGAAGGAAGATTATTTTTATATTTTTATATTTTAGGGAAAGCAAGTAAAATCTCGGGTTTTGGAGGAGTGGGCGGAATTAGTTGCTAGTCAACTAACCCAAAAACTACAATTGCAAGAAAAATAAAATACACTAAACTATTGTGGTTGTGAAAACTTATATGGAGACAAATGTGTTTACTTAGACTTCGTCACTCCCTAACTATCTTTTACCGGTTAATTGGTGTATGTATTACTTGTGTGGATGACAGGTGTATTCCTTAACAATTCATGGGGTGGCATACATATCTCCCCAATTCTATGAGCTCTTATCTCCTCCTACAACTATGCGTACACATAATCATAGGGATTGTAAACAGTGGCTGATGCGTTACATACTACCTTAATAACCTAGTATGCCTTAGTTACATGTTTCTTAAGACGTTCAAGCGTGTTACCATATAGGAGTATTGCCAGTTTTCTTAAGCCTAACATTGATGAAACATTCATCCCAACAAAGTAATAACACACCAATCAACCAATAATTAATAGTTAGGTTTCATTAGATCTAAGCAAACACAAGAAGAATCTAGCCTAGCATGTTAATTGAAAGACAAGCATAAGATATAATTAACCAACACCTAGACATATTGATTAATTTAAGTGAGGACTTATCTTTAATTGAACATGAAGGTTTCAAGGGTGAAAAACCCTTGAAATTACAGCTAAAATCGTATTTAGGGTTTATCCCAAACTTGTACCAAAAGTTCCACACTAATGAATGAAAAATAGGAAAATATATATAGATTTTACATTCTGACGGCATCAGGTTATAGGTTCTGACGCCGTCAGCTCGCCGTCATTAGGGTTCTCGGATGGCCTAGATTTACTTCTGACGTCGTCACCCTTTAATTTGCCCTGGGCCGTCACTCTTTAACTTAACACCTGACGGCCTACATTCTCTAACACCTTATGCCGTCAGGTGAAAACATCTTCTTTTCTTCATAGGACGTCTAATGTAATCTCACTTCACTCCTTTGTCAACGTTGGCTGACGGTGTCACCTTGTAACTCTGACGCCGTCAGGTAGGAAATCCAGCTTCTTTTGAGACTTTGTCGTTTTCTTCACTTTTATGCTCTAAAAACGTCCAAATATGCATGTTTTCTAGAATTCTTCTCAAAAGTACCTAAAATGACAAAAGGAACGATTTAGGGCAATATTTGATCACATTTACTCGAATTAGGGCTTAAATGACCCCTTAAAACGGGTACACTTTTCCTCTCATCACACGCTCGTAGCATGTCCTCTAGGGTTTGGATGGTTCTCTCACTATGACCATCGGTTTAGGGGTGATAAGCTGTACTCATATCTAATTTGGTTCCCAAGGCTTTTTGCAAAGACTTCCAAAAATTTGATGTGAAACCACTATCAGGATCTGAGATGATTGAAATCGGCACTCCATGCCGGGAAACTATTTCCTTGAGATATAGTTGAGCGAGGGTATTCATGTCATCAGTTTCTTTGATCGTTAAGAAGTGTGCGGATTTGGTGAGTCGGTCGACGATGACCCAGATTGTGTCCAATTCGGTTGAGGTTTTGGGTGGCTTGGTAATGAAGTCCATAGTGATGCGTTCCCATTTCCATACGGGAAGCTCGGGTTGGATGAGTTGTCCAGAAGGTTTCTGGTATTCTGCCTTTACTCTTGAGTAGGCCAAACATTTTTTGACATACTCAGAAATGTCGGCCTTCATGTTTGGCCACCAGTATAGTTTCTTGATGTCCTGGTACATCTTGTCGGAGCCTGGGTGGATGGAGTATTTGGACTTGTGAGATTCGTGCATAATGAGATTACGAATGCCTCCGAAGAGAGGGACCCAGCTTCTGTCTTTGAAACAGAGCATTCCATCTTCTCTCTTAACGAATAGGACAAGAGCTCCCCAGGGTGATGAGCTCGGTCGGATAAAACCTTTATCTGACAACTCTTTCAGTTGCTCTGCCAATTCCTTCATTTCAGATGGTGCTAACCTATAAGTAGCTTTCGCCACTGGTGCCGCTCCAGGCACTAGGTCAATCTGAAATTCTACTTGGCGGGCAGGCGGGAGTCCGGGTAAATCTTCGGGGAATACTTCGGGAAATTCCTTGATGACAGGAACATCTTCAAGTCGTTTCTATTTGGACTTGTTTTCCGATACGTGAGCCATGAATGCTTGGGATCCTTCGTTCATGTATTTTACTACTCGTATGTATGAGATTATACCATAACGAGTTTTATTCTTGTCGCCATGGATGATGAGGGTTTTGTTAGTGAGTGGGATGTGAACGGCTTTCTCATCGCAGAGAATCCGGGCGCGATGTCTGGATAACCAATCCATACCGATGACGACGTCGAAACTTCCTAGTGGGATAGGCATAAGGTCGATGAGGAAGGGTTTATCTCTTAGGGTTAGGGTGAAATTTCGAAGAATAGTGTTGGTACCGATTAGGTTTCCATTAGCCATTTCTATCTCGTAAGTAGTGTGAAGTTGGGAGGGGGCGACGTTAAGTAGAGGGGCAAATGCGGTGGAGACAAAACTCTTGTCTGCTCCAGAATCAAACAATATTCTAGCACTATGTTGATTTAGTAAGAACGTACCCGTGACAACATCGGGGTCCAATGGTGCGTCTTCTTCTTCCAACACATATGCTCTTGCCCGAGCATTGTTCTGCTGGCCGTTTCCCTCCGGACAGCGATTCTTGAAGTGTCCTACTTCTCCGCAGGAATAGCAAGTTGGAGCAATGGGTAGTAAGTTGCTTCCAGTAGCAGGACCTCGGCAATCCTTAGCCTGATGGCCCACTTTCTGGCATCTCAAGCACTTGGTCGTACAAGGCCCATGGTGATGAAGTTTGCACTTGTTACACTGGGGTTTCTGACCTTGGTATTCCGTACCTTCAGTCGCAGTGTAGGCTTTGGCGATCTCTTGCCTTCTGTTCTGTTGGTTGTGGTGAGTGTTGCGGTTGGGTTGGTTCGGGTGGTCGTTACGGTGAGTATTGTTGCCGGAGTTGGGTTGCGAGGATGGGTGTTGTTGTGGTGATGAGTAGTCCTCTTGTCACCGAGTTTCCTCTTGAGTTCGTTGTTGTACTTGACCTCATGGTCTAGCATTCTCTGTGCGAGTTCTATTGCTGCTTCTAGGTTGGGTGGGTTTGAGGATGTGACGTTTCCTTCAATACTGCGGGGAAGTCCTTCGACATACTTTTCCAGTTCCTTCTCAAGATCTGGCACTACGGTAGGACATAGCACCTTAAGCTCTTGGAACCTTCGATTGTAAGTCTTAATATCCACTCCTTTGACTACTAGTTGATGAAACTCATCTTCTAGTTTCCTTAGTTCATAGCGGGGGCAGTATTTCTTCATGATCTTGGCCTTGAACTCAGCCCATGGAAGTTGGTATGCTGCTGTGTGTCCCATATTCTGGACAGTAGCGTTCTACCATGACAAGGCGTCTTGCATGAGAGTTCCTGTGGCGAAAGTGACCTTGTTCTCTTTGGTGTAACCGCTTCTCTGAAAGACGGTTTCAACTCGTTTGAACCGATGAGCAAGCTCGGTCACTCCTTCAATGCCCTTGTAGGAAGTGGGTTGGCAACTCATGAAGTCTTTATAGGTACACCTACGGTTTGCAGCTGGCGCGCTTTCTCCGGTAGGCATGCTAGTACCGCTGTTGCGAGCATTCACTGCTGCCTATTCTGCATTAACTCCGTCGGCTATTGCCCTGCGAATGGCTTCGGGAGTCATGGCGGGTGCGGAAGTTGCGGTTTCGGGGGTTGCGGTTTCGGGGTTTACGGTTTCGGGGGTTGCGGTTCTAGTTGCTTTCCTTGTGCGAGCCATTTGTCTATCAATAGCGCAAGAAACCACACGTTTAGAATTTCGCACGGAAGAATGGAAATGGTAGATGATCGAATGGGGTTTAGAATAAGCTAGTCGCATAATAACCGAGACTAAGATGATTAACTATGGTCCATATCCGTCAATACAAGCAATTACCAAAAATATTATCACAACATCTTTGAATTAATTAATAACACATATGAAACATAAATGATTAAGTTAACTTGTAGGAACCAACATCTTATAGGAGAATCATAATGCATAAGTTAATAAAAACAACCATGGAATACATAATCACATCAATATAGTACATCCACACAACATACGATTAATAACTTGTTCAGTTGTTTTACAAAAACATACAGATACAAGGTTCTTTATTAATAATACATTGGTAGGCTAAGATAAATCTTAGCTATACCAATATATCCCTGATCTATGGTCCTCCAAGCGCACCGTCCAAGCGAAGCTGAAGATTCATAACCATATCCATCAAAATCTCAACTGTCTGGTCTCGAGCTCTGTCTCTAGCATGCGAATCCTCAACCATGTGTCTAAGAATCAGAACCTGCAAGCTAACTCGGTCGAGCTCGGAGTCTAGAGTATCAATCACTGTCTTCATTGAAGTGATGGCCTCTACTAGTCGGGTGATAGTCCTAATGGCGTTCTCTAGACGAGTACCTACCTGGCTGAAAAATGCCTCCATCGATAACTGGCCAATCACGAGGTTCTCTACCTCATCAGCTAGGTTCTCGATGTGCTCTCGAGGGAAGTCGTCAAGGATGTCCACCATATCGTCCAAACGATCCTCATGACAGACTAGTCGGGCTGCTAGTAGGGGTACAGTGTGGTGAAGGGGTTCTCCAATGACTGGGAGAGTCCTCGAAGTAGCTGAAGACGAACACTCTCCTAGTTCCCTAGTGCTCGGGGCACCCTCTTGGGATCTCCAATACTGGATAATCGGTAGCAGAAATGACCATCGGCGAGCGTCTATATGCCTACGGGTCCTACGGTGAATGGCAGCGTCGATCGCGACCTGAGAGTAGGGGTCTGACGGGGAAAGGGGTGAAGGGTATGTCCTCCTGTATACGGGCAGGGGATCACTGTGTGCAACAGGTGGTGGAGAGGCACAGGGTGGGGTAGCGGATGGTAATGGAACAGTAGTGGTCTGTCGGTAGAGGACGGTAGGTGGTGGTGGTGAAGAGATCGACATAGGCGATGGTAGTGTGCTAGTGTGCTCAGGGGTTGAGGGTAGTGATACGGCTGGTGCAGATGGTGGTGTGTGTGAGGCCTGACCAAAAGGTTCAGGCTCGTACGGCTGCAGTCGTCGCACTCGCCTACGTCGGCGGAACGGACCAGGCGACGTGGGTGGTGACGTGGGTGGAGAAGGGGGAAGAGAAGTATCTAAGTCGGATGCCGGTAAAAATTGTTGGCTCTGCCTATACCGGTCAGTAGCGGGTGACATCGAAATAGTTGCCGGGGCAAAGTCCGAAAATGGCATAGGATCCTCAATCTCTGAATCAGAAGATACAACGATGGGGTGTGGTTCAAAAGACAAAGTACTGTAACAATCCCGAATAATAAATGTAAGTTATAAGCATAAACATGTAAAACTTATTAAGAACTCATACAGTAAGCAACATTTCTAAAATGTTGAAAAGTGCAGACACGGAGGGCATAGGGTGTTTAGGTTTTAAAATGGTCCATTTGAAAACTGTAGTTATAGTCCAGTGTTTTTAAAATACACCTGGTTTTCTATAACCATGGCTCTGATACCAATCTGTAACAGCCCCCAAAATTTAACAATAATAGCGGAAGACTTTATGGGGTATTATGTAGTGGATCTTAGTCATAATCATAGAAAACGACTCGATGAGGCGTTTTGAAAAAGATACGTTTATCATTAAAAAGATCAAGTATTCGAAAATACAAGAGGTTTCATTGTTTGTCAACACATGGCGTGTTTGTTTTATTTAAAAGCGAATGATAAAACATTTATTTTACACCCATGCCAGGTTTTATGCCTTACTCCGTGTCTTGAGTCCAGTTTAGTTTCCTGAGATAACATGCTAAAAGTCAACTAAAAGTTGAGTGAAGTTCATAGGTTTAAGTTTAAAAGTTGAACACAAGGTATAAGCGTTAATTGCATCGATTCACAATTAACAAGTTAAAAATCAAGTTGATTATTTAGATAATAATCAAGTTAAGTAATGCATTAAGCTCATGACACGCAACGATTTACAGGCATCCAATATGATGTAAAGTATATAGTGCCCCCAGGATAGGTATTTGCCAGTAACCTATGAGTTTGTTTAAATAAAGTGCGCTTGAGTGGCTCATCCTAGCAGACTCAAACAGGGATTGTCAGTCCCGAATAGATCTATTCACAATTATTTACGTTCACTCGCAAGTGATTAAGGTTCATGATCGAGGGACTTATGGCAATAGCTACTTAAGNAGGGTGGGGTAGCGGATGGTAATGGAACAGTAGTGGTCTGTCGGTAGAGGACGGTAGGTGGTGGTGGTGAAGAGATCGACATAGGCGATGGTAGTGTGCTAGTGTGCTCAGGGGTTGAGGGTAGTGATACGGCTGGTGCAGATGGTGGTGTGTGTGAGGCCTGACCAAAAGGTTCAGGCTCGTACGGCTGCAGTCGTCGCACTCGCCTACGTCGGCGGAACGGACCAGGCGACGTGGGTGGTGACGTGGGTGGAGAAGGGGGAAGAGAAGTATCTAAGTCGGATGCCGGTAAAAATTGTTGGCTCTGCCTATACCGGTCAGTAGCGGGTGACATCGAAATAGTTGCCGGGGCAAAGTCCGAAAATGGCATAGGATCCTCAATCTCTGAATCAGAAGATACAACGATGGGGTGTGGTTCAAAAGACAAAGTACTGTAACAATCCCGAATAATAAATGTAAGTTATAAGCATAAACATGTAAAACTTATTAAGAACTCATACAGTAAGCAACATTTCTAAAATGTTGAAAAGTGCAGACACGGAGGGCATAGGGTGTTTAGGTTTTAAAATGGTCCATTTGAAAACTGTAGTTATAGTCCAGTGTTTTTAAAATACACCTGGTTTTCTATAACCATGGCTCTGATACCAATCTGTAACAGCCCCCAAAATTTAACAATAATAGCGGAAGACTTTATGGGGTATTATGTAGTGGATCTTAGTCATAATCATAGAAAACGACTCGATGAGGCGTTTTGAAAAAGATACGTTTATCATTAAAAAGATCAAGTATTCGAAAATACAAGAGGTTTCATTGTTTGTCAACACATGGCGTGTTTGTTTTATTTAAAAGCGAATGATAAAACATTTATTTTACACCCATGCCAGGTTTTATGCCTTACTCCGTGTCTTGAGTCCAGTTTAGTTTCCTGAGATAACATGCTAAAAGTCAACTAAAAGTTGAGTGAAGTTCATAGGTTTAAGTTTAAAAGTTGAACACAAGGTATAAGCGTTAATTGCATCGATTCACAATTAACAAGTTAAAAATCAAGTTGATTATTTAGATAATAATCAAGTTAAGTAATGCATTAAGCTCATGACACGCAACGATTTACAGGCATCCAATATGATGTAAAGTATATAGTGCCCCCAGGATAGGTATTTGCCAGTAACCTATGAGTTTGTTTAAATAAAGTGCGCTTGAGTGGCTCATCCTAGCAGACTCAAACAGGGATTGTCAGTCCCGAATAGATCTATTCACAATTATTTACGTTCACTCGCAAGTGATTAAGGTTCATGATCGAGGGACTTATGGCAATAGCTACTTAAGTAATAATAACAGCAGGTATAGCATACTAAAAAGCTTGTGTTCGGTTTGTAGCATGTATCTCCCCACAAAAAGGCTTTAAAAAGTTAAGAGTGGGCTATGAACTCACCTTGGTTGCTCGGTAGTGATAGTAAGTATCGTAATTCAAACGATAGGTGGAAACGTCTTCAACACACAACCTAGATAATATATATATATATATATATATATATATATATATATATATATATATATATATATATATATATATATATATATATATATATACGACAAGTCTTAGTGCTTGATAGTCTAAGTCTAGTCGAATCGCTATTACCGGTTATTAAGAAAACTCGTGTTTGTTTTAATGTTTGACATTCAAAATCAAAGTTATATATAAATATAACTTGTGAGCATGTGATCGATCGTCGATGAATTGATGGGTGATAAGGGTAATGTTGTAGAAAACGAGGGTGGTGTTTGATAAAATGATATTGACGTTTGAGCTTTGGTTAATCGTTATATATATATATACACACACACACATATATATATATATATATATATATATATATATATATATATATATATATATATATATATATATATATATATATATATATATATATATATATAGTTACTCGACGAAAAGTGCTTGATCGAAATGATTTATTAAAATTAAGTGTATTTATAAAATATTAATATAAATTTATAAAATTTATATTTCCTGAAAAATCCTTTTAGTTTTCTAAATTTATGCTTTTAACCCTCTAACGATATAACTTTACACCGTTAGTCCAAAATATATATTTATATTTATATTTAGTCCAGAAGTATTATATATTTACATTTTATACCCAAAAGTTTCTAGATTTATAGTTTTCATCACAAAATATCAAAATGACAGTTTGACCATAAGTTTTCTCATTTTGACTGTTTTAGTCCCTCGGCTCAAAATATTTGCCAAACAAGTCCAATTTTTACCTAGTCGAAAACTTAACATTTTTATTTTATAAATAAGTTTAAAACAGCTTATTGAGTTTGTAAAAATAGCTTATTTTCAAAAATAGCTTATTTTGGAGCTTATGGGCTTTTAACGAGCCAAAAAATAAGCCCATTAACGTTTTTAGGACGTTGGGTTTAGGAAAGTATTGGGCCATGGGTTAGGCCCATTTTAGTGTTCTGAAAACAATNAAAATCCTTTTAGTTTTCTAAATTTATGCTTTTAACCCTCTAACGATATAACTTTACACCGTTAGTCCAAAATATATATTTATATTTATATTTAGTCCAGAAGTATTATATATTTACATTTTATACCCAAAAGTTTCTAGATTTATAGTTTTCATCACAAAATATCAAAATGACAGTTTGACCATAAGTTTTCTCATTTTGACTGTTTTAGTCCCTCGGCTCAAAATATTTGCCAAACAAGTCCAATTTTTACCTAGTCGAAAACTTAACATTTTTATTTTATAAATAAGTTTAAAACAGCTTATTGAGTTTGTAAAAATAGCTTATTTTCAAAAATAGCTTATTTTGGAGCTTATGGGCTTTTAACGAGCCAAAAAATAAGCCCATTAACGTTTTTAGGACGTTGGGTTTAGGAAAGTATTGGGCCATGGGTTAGGCCCATTTTAGTGTTCTGAAAACAATGGACCTGGGCTCGTTGGGCTTGTGTATGCGAAAAGGGCTTAATCAGCTTAATGGGCTTATAAGCCCATCGTGGCTTATTAAAGTTTTTACAAAACTTGGTTTTTACTCGATTCAAATGGGGCTAGCAAAGTGAGTAAACGTGATTAATAGGTCGAGTCATTTACATGTATCGTTAGATCGTGTTTTAAAAATAGGGTGTCATGTGTTTGGTTTTGAAATGCCGAGGCCTTTTTGGGACAACATGAGGGGTTTTTGAAAACTGGTTTTGAAATGCCGAGGCCTAAGTGTTGGAGGATTTTTGAAAAGGGTCGAGGGAACTTATAAACGTGTCTAGTAGTGTGTCCATATGTTATTATATATTACGGATACTTATGTATTCTTATTAACGATATAGTAGACATGTAGTATAGTAATTAAAATGTATATGTTGTGTTTATATTTAACGAAATAATAGGGCAAAGCAAACGTGACATAATTCAAATGTAAAAATATGAAAAGTCATTAAAATGCAAGATGTGACTCACCTCACCACAAAAGAGTGGGTAGAATGGGACGTAGAGAGTGAAACGAGCTCGAAAAGGATTGAGGTTTGCTTTGTGGCACACCAAGGATAGAGGAGCAAGTGTTGGTTTGACCCTAGCTTGATTCGAGTGCCTCTAAACTTTGGCAAATCTACTCAACTTCAAGCCTCTCCAAAGGACTTAGAAATATTTATGAAGTTGTAAGTGTTATGAAGGTGGCATGCATGGCTCGTGTACATGTATAGGTTTATATAGGAGGTTGCAAAACGTCTTAAATGGGAGGGTAATGATGATTCAAGGACAATGAATAGTGAAGTTAGTAGGATAGATTCGTCCTTGTGGGTATACGAGTGAAAGAAGAAAACAAAAGCTCCATATGTTGTGTTAAGGATTTGGCATTTAGGGAGATGTTATCTTCCTCAAAAACGTGGTCAAGGGGATCAAGATGGAGTCAAACGAGGTGAATAGTATGGTGGTTGCAAATATTCATCCTTGTGGAGGTGTTAACGAAAGGAATGAGACAAGAAAACAATCATGGGGGGTTTCTCTTGGCTTGTTTGGGTGTTCATGGAAGGTCAACCACATAAGAAAAACATGTTACAATTGATTAGGCAGAGATTTGTGAGGGTTGTGAGTGTAACGAGTTGGTTTTGTATTAAGATTTCAAGTTTTGGAGGATTTGTGAAAAGTGAGTTGGGAGCTAAGCTTCGCTCGGTTTTGAGGGAGTAAACGTACACGATTTGGAACGTGGTTTGTTACGTTCAATTCTTTGGTGGGAGGTTAATTAGGACATGCAAAAATATAATTAGGTTGTTAGGGAAATTTAGTAGAAAACGAGCCAAAGCAAACGGGTTTGGGGAGGGTTACACGAAAATAATAATAAAGGGTTTTGGGTTAGATTTGGTGATGGGCTAGTTTGGTTCGTGGGCTGGGCTCAGAAAGAAAAGAAATAAAGAAAGGGTCTGTTTGGTGTCTTGGGTTAGTGATGGGCTACCACTGTTCCCATATTTGACAGAAACATGGAGGCAATTAAAGCTCATAAAGAAGAAGCTTATGAGTGGTTGAAGAATATTCCACCACAACATTGGTCTAAAAGTCACTTTTCTGGTTAGTATGATTGTTAACCATATTCATTTATGATATTGCAAGCAATTAACCATATTCATTTATAATTTTGCAGGCAGGGCAAAGTCTGATGTCCTCTTGAACAACATGTGTGAAGTTTTCAATAGGCAACTGGTAGATGCAAAGGACAAGCCAATCATCACCTGTTTAGAATACATAAGGGAATACCTTATGAAAAGGATAGTAAATGTTCAACAGGTAATAAGCAGGAGTGATGGCCCTCTTACCGCTCATGCAGCTAAGATTTTAAAGAAAATTATTACAGCAGCAGCACCATTAAAGGTAATGGTTACTTCCCAGACTTTCCTTAATTATTTGTATTATGTGATTAGCTAATTTTTGGTAATTTAATAGGTTGAGTGGAATGGGGGTGAATTATATCAAGTTAATAGTCCTTGGGGTCACTAGTGTGTGGTAAACATTAAGGATAGAACATGTAGTTGTAGAAGGTGGGAATTGAGTGGGATTACATGTAAACATGCAGTAGCAGCCATATGGAATATGGCTACCAATGGGATTGAAACTACCATACCAGAGTCTTATTGTCATCCATGTCATTGGCTTTCAACATGGGAAGAAATGTATAGGTCTAAGATTAATCCCACTAGATCACCAGATTTTTGGGATAAGTGCAATGTTCCAAATACTATTATCCCACCAGATCATAAACCACAAATTGGAAGGCCTAGGAAAAAGAGAAGAAAGACTGCTGCTGAACTTGCAGATATAATGGTACAAGGTAGCAAATTAAGTAGGTCAGGAAAGAGTGTGACTTGCAAACTGTGTAAGCAAGTTGGTCACAACCAAAGAAGGTGCAAGGGTCAAAGAGCTGGTGGTTCACAGAGTGCTGGTGGTGGGTCAAAGAAGGGAACTGGTGGTTCAAAGAAAAGCAGTGGTGGTTCAAGGAAAGCAACTGGTGGTTCAAAGAAGGCAAGTGGTGCTTCTAAGAAGGCTAATGTTGGTGGTGGGTCAAACAAAGCAAGTGTTGGTTCATAATCACAACAAGTTATGGTTTTATCTCAAGGTCCACCTGCTTCTCAAACTTCTGTTGTGGGTACACAAGCTTCCCAAACTAGAGTGAGACCACTACCTTTACTCCTACAAGATTCACCATCAAAGAGGACAAAGACAAGTGGAAGCAGATACTATTCTCCTTAATTTTATGTTTGTGTTAAAAACTATGGATGATGTTAAGTTATGTCTTGTTATGGTTGACTTTGGTACATTTGGGCTACTCTGTTATGGCCATTTATGTGTTTGTGTTATGTTCTGTTTGTGGTATTTTGTTATCAAAGTTTTATGTAGACTTTAAAAGTCAAAGTGCAACTGCAAATGCAAATGCACAACTGCAAACACAAATTGTCAATTTGTTAATTGGGTTTGACTTTGAAAGTCAGTGTGTCGAATCTATTAAATTTGTGCCATTTATCAAATTCTATAACACTAGAAATAGCAACCAAAAGTTACAAGCTTATCTCACTTTAATGGGTAAGTAGCAGTTACAAAAAGCATGATTTATAAATGCATTTGCAGTCAAACTAATTGTGAGAAACTACTTATATCTACCAAGCCTTTAATTCCATTTAATTTTATATAGAACTTAGTGTTGGTATCTTCTTTATATTCACAAAATCTGAGTCCAAAATATAGCATCAAACACTTACAACACAACAAACTTCATCCAAAACCACTAAGAATCATGAGTTCCAATCCTAAGGTCATTGAAATATCATCTGACTCATCTGAATCAAATGGTTGGAATACTTATTTTCCACCAACAATTACTTGTACAAGCTCTGTTAACAAAAAACCAAAGGATAAGGCTGAGTCAAGCTCTGTTAACAAAAAAGGCAAGGGCAAGGTTGAGTCAAGCTCTGATTCAAGCTTCTTTGATGATAGCTGGGTGTCTAGCTATCATTCAACATCTGAAGAGGATCATGCTGTGTCCAAAAAGGCTACAACTGACCAAGGTGAGTCAAAGTTGGTGATTGCAGGTGGGAAACAACAAGAACCAATTGCTTATGCTAGCTATCAGGTGAACAACACTCCTGTAGCTGATGTGCCCTATGATGGAAGGGTTCATGTGATTGGCTTACCAAACAACCACACTTGGGAGGTCATCGAATCACAGAAGTGGAAGAGGTTGTACAAAACAACACCAACTGGAAGCTCAGGGAAAGGCAAACTGGAGTAACTTCCCTATGTAATGCACCTACCTAATGTCTTTAACAAGCTTTTGTCTTATGCATCTATGTAATGTAATGGACCTATCAGATATGCATCTAAGAATGCATTAATGAAATAAGTTAAAGACTCTTATCTTTGTCAAGTTGAAACTGTGCATTTTCATTCATTTTAACCCAAAATACAACTTGACAACAAGCTACATTGTCTTGCTAAGATACATACATATGGCTACCAACATAACTTACTGATTCACTACATGAAGCATATCACTTTAAAACTAAATAAATGAAAAACAATATCCAGCTGATAATCAACCACTTCTTGTTTCTTTTAGCTTCATTGGCTTTTTCAAGTGCTTCTCCTTGTAGCCGATTCATTGAGTTTAGTAGACCAGGAATGATTTGAACAGACCTATCACACATAGGAGGATCATACCAATCTACAATTCCACAATTTGCTACCTATAACACAAATCCAAAAAATTAGGTCAACTTAACTCGATTTGGGGTTTTTTTTCAATTAACTAATTAATTACTTACCGTTTTACTACAACAATAGAACCTTCTTCCGGGGTTAGTAGGTGTCCATGATGTTTTGATAACGGCTATTGAACCACAACGATTCCATCTAACCATTGTATGATGTTTTTGTGTTTAGTTTGTGTTTGTGTTATAAGGGAAAACACGTATAAAGACTAAACCGCCCCCCACTTATTAGCCACGTCACCAAAAAAGATGGTCAACTGACGGATAAGTTGGTCAAGGGACCAAACCCGTATGGGTCGTAAACCATGGGGACCAAACCCGACGAAATTTAACGGCATGGACTATTCGTGATTGACCCGGCAAACCACATGGACGAAAAATGACATTTACTCAAGAAATAAAGAAAGGGTCCATTTGGTGTGTTGGGTTAGCGGGGAGAGTGGGCCAAGGCCCAATGGGTCGTGCATGCCCATTTACCAAGGTTTGGGTGTCGTGTCGAGTTAGAGTTATCGAGTGTTTGTGGAAATTTTCGTGAGCTCAGGAATTTGTTTGAACGTGTTTGGTTAATTGACGAAATATATATACGTTAAACGTTATATATATTAAATGTTAAAAGTTTAAAAAAGAATTCGCGATTCTTAGACTATCAAGGGTTGTGTGTGAGCGTTCCTAGGTAAATGGTAGTCACAATACTCGTTGTGATTGAAAATTGTATAGCATGAATATAAAAAAAATAAATAAATAAATAAATAAATAAATAAATTTGTTACTGGTAAAAACGGTTATTAATTTACGTGATGATTTCGAAAATCATAGTTATAGCATATTATTATTCGGGGAAGTTACGAGAGGCTACAATATGTGCTAAGAGTCCAACTGAATTTGGATGTGCAACATTATATGTCGACAGTGGCTCACCGGAAAAACTAGAAAAACTAGATAGATGGTAAAAGGGTTGGGAGGACGTAACGGTAAAATCACATAATAATTATGTGAATGAAGTAAAAGTCTCCGTGTAAAAATCACCTCCCAAAAATAACGATTATTTAGCCAATCCTCCACTAATTATCAAAATACTCCATCTCCAATATTTATTTGAAGATCTAACTTGTGAAAATCCCAGCAGCCTTTATGACTGATATCAAAATTCATCTCAGAAACACCACTATGACCAAAATGATGTATGAATAACTGTGCTTTAAAATTAAAGCACGTAACATGACTTGAATGTTTAATCATGAACCAAATTAAAAAACATACGATGTTCCAAAATATTTCTTGTACATCATTATTAACAACCCAAATAATTTCGAAGACAAGTGAATGCCTAATTAATATGCTTTCTGTCTTGAGATAGAAACAAAGATACAGCAACAGTATCTTTAGATATACTCACAATGGCTAAACAGAAGTACCACTGACCATTCTCAGCACTTTAAAATATTATTTGCATATTGCTATAAATTACATTTTTTGATAATGTAAAAACCTCATGAACCATGCAAGTAACGCAATGTAGGTAGAACAATCTCAGACTTTTGGTTGTAGAGCTTTAATGCTATCCACATCAGAGAACAACAAGTCTCTTTATTGCACGCGATGTGAAAATCCGCCGGTTTACATATAACTAACTTTTTTAGCAGTACTTACATTTTCATATTTTCTGTACAATTAGCTTAAGTATAATTTCACACATTTCTTACATACTAAACAAACTTTTTTGTTATTAACTTATTACCAAACATGAGTGATTGAGTGCGCTGTTGCACTACATATGATTTTCCCTAAACTGAAACGTGTTACTAGAAAAAAAAGGGGCTAGTTTTTATTTCCTTTATCACAAATGGGGTTCACATAGTTGAGGATTATAACATCCGTATCTTTTGATCAACTTACTTTAAACCATCTAGCTATGAGCAGCTGTCCGGGGAATAACTTTCTGCAAATTACTTCCAAATTAAAGCCGCATCTTGAAATTCATTGCATTTGCTCATTAATTCATTTGTGTTCATACAGTTCAAACGGGCCTCCTTAAATTATTTCTTATTGTAGGAAACTGCAAAGGAATGTGTGTACTTTGGTTTTACAAAAAAACAATGTAGTTTCAAAATTGGGTTGTGGTTTTACCCAAAACATGTTATGAAGTTTGAAGCGTTCCCTAATAATCCATTATATGAATGAGAATGAGATGCGTGGGGTTCGTAATTAAGCATAGATCTGGTCCATCACTTTCTTATGGATATTTTCATTACCTTGTTAGATGATTAATTAATAGTTAGACTCAGGGGTGAAATTTGGAGGCCCTGTGCCATAACTTCAAAATAAGCCCTTCAACAGTGTATATCGAAGTAATTATAAAATTTGCGACAATAGTTTCACTATACGTTACTAATTGGACTCGACCAAATAACAACTTACTAATCTTATACTATGTTAAATTAATACAGTACATTTTTTTCTTTTCTAGATGTTAATATATATTGACTTTTAAACTCCACAGTATTACAACATTTTTTTAGGTATGATGGACTAATGGGTTCACAAATTTATTTTTAATATATATTTCATAGCTAAAAAAGCTTTTTCCAATACATACTTCAAACTAAAAAGTGTTCTCATTTCTCTGAAGGTTTCTTGCTTAAGCTTCCTTATTTGAGTTTTGAACTAAAAATATTACATAAGATATTTGGGTTAAAATGAAACATTATAAAAGCAAGGGTTACAATATGAAAAATAATACAAGTAAAATACAATCAAAACATTGGGCCCCACACACAACCACTATGGGCTGTCTTCTCCAAAAAAACGTAGCTTTATTTCGAAAAAAAAACGCAGCTTTATTTTCCTCCATTAATAAGTAAGCTCCAACTTATTTTTTCCTTCTACAAAAATCTTCCATTTCCATCCTAAATCATACGTAAACAATGCCAAATCCTCTAAAAGTGATTTCATACTAATAATTAAGTTTTAAAAATTAGAGGCCCCTAAAAAATTGAGGCCCGGTGCGGTCGCCTATGCCGCACATGCCCAAATCCGGGCCTGGTTAGACTTAACCCAATTGTACGGGCAATTTATTCAAAGAACAAAGAAGAGCATGAAGAACACCTCAGAATGATCTTAGAACTACTCAAGAAGGAGATATTGTATGCCAAATTTTCTAAGTGTGATTTTTTGAACCGAAAAGTACAATTTCTTGGTCATGTAATTGACAGTTTGGAATGACCCTCGCGATTTGAGCAAAACGGTCAAGGCAATATCTTTGCCTTCGAATAACTTAAGCATTCCCAACCGTAAGATCATGGAACTTGAAGACCAAGTTATCATTGAAAGTACGGCTCGAGGACGAACCGTTTAGTTGGAAATGACCTCTTCGACGTTTTGAGCCTTGAAAGCGCTTTATTACGTCTTTATTTGTAACCTTCGCAAATAATTCTTTTGCATCTATTAGAGTTTTAACGTAGGCTTATGATTTCTCATGTACTTTATAAATATTGAATAAATAACCAAATTATCCGACTGTGTTTTATCATTTAGCATTGCATTAGAGCGGGTCTAACCCCGAAACATAGTCGGCCACTATGAATTGATGCCTCCATATCACCCCGTCAAACACCAGCCGCCACCACCTTCCTTTAAAAAACCTACTCGATACCTAGTCATCGACCCCATGAACCGCTGCTAATTGCGGTCATGTCTCTTATTATCTTATATAAAATCCAACCCAAGAAGTCCGGCCCCAGCAGGGTCACGCATTGCCACAGTAGCCGCCACTACTGAATTTCAGAAAAAAGAATAAAGAAAAGAACCCGCTACTGAAATTCTCTTCCGTTGTTGCTTCTAAATACGGTAAACAAAATCACACGCACATTAACTTAACATTGTATTTTCATTTTTTACGGAAAAAGTTATAATAATTACAAATACAAATTGAAACTCTATCTTAACACTAACCATTTTGAACTATGAAAACGAGGGTCGTCTCATGGATTTCGGTGTCCCTATATCATGACTACACGAAGGCCCAACTAAATACCAAAAGTAAGTGTATAAATAAAAATATCCATTGATAATACGTAAAAGGTATTACTAAAATTCCAAAAACATTAAAACAACGATACTAAAAGAAACATTTAACCGAGTTACAATTTAGGTGGCATGATTTCTAGAACACATTGAAACAATAACAACAAATATCTAATTAGTATTACAGTGCTACCTTATATTACGAGTATATAATACCAAAACATAATATGTAATATTACATACTTTGTGTTTGATCAAAAAAGTATATAATTAATATAATTAATTGATAAGTTGCTACATGATTAACAATTAAATCTTGAAACATAAAAGGTATAGTTTACAAAGCATAAATCTTAATAAAAGATCAAAATGTTAAGTTTAAAACATTACATGATGGATTGATGGTAAAACTATTAGTGTAGAAATTTTGGTAGGATAATAGGATGACAGGATCGATATTAAAAATATATTGGCGCAAGATGCCAAAACTCCTTTACCTTCAAACTGTTTGAGCAGCTTTTTATTCATTAACTAATGGGACACATTTCTTTTTTATATATACTATAATAATAATGGGCCTTACCCCTTATTTGCCTACTCAATTTTATATGAAGTATAGTTGTACTGAGATAATGATAAAATAACACTTATGTACGATAAACGTTTCTAATATTTGGTGTCCCTCCTTTGATGGTGGCCTTGTGCCAATGCACCTGTCGCACTCCCCAATAGCTGTTGGAAAATTTAGTGCACTTGAGGGATTGATTCACACCTGGTAATGGGTTTGGAGGTACGGAGTGTACACCCATTTCGTCACTGAATCCCCTGACTTAATAGTGGTTATGCTAGTGTGTATCTGTTTCTGCTGATCTGATTCTGCTGCTAGTATTGATTCTGCTGTTAGTATGAATCTGCTGCTAGTGAATTCTGCTGAGAGTGGATTCTGCTGCTAGTGGGATTCTGCTGCTAGTGGATTCTGCTGCTAGTGTGATTCTGCTGCTGGCATCAGTTTACTCTGCTGCTCGTTTTAACGACTGATTCCTACTATTATGGAAAGTATTATGATATAATTAAGAGTCGAGTTATATTAAGTATAAAACTTTTATTACATACCAAGGGACTCATCCTCACCATCCATCTAAAAAGAGATCAATGGTTGAGATTAAAAGTATTTAATATTTCACCCATTTTTTATAATTTAAATATCTCTTAAACAGTTAATCGCTAAGCGAAAATAATAACACCATCGCGACGAGCATTTAATTATCTTTCTATAGACGGGCACTTTGATACACTTTCGACAATTTTTTTTTTTTCATTTTTTTCACTTTTTTTCGTGGCCGAAAATATCACATGTGATATTACTATCCATGTGATATTACATATCACATGTGATATTAGTGTAATATCACATGTGATATTAGTGTAATATCACATGTGATATGTGTCGTTAAAAAAAAATCACATGTGATATATAATATCACATGTGATATTTTCGGCCACGAAAAAAAAAACGTGAAAAAAACAAAAAAAAAATTGTCGAAAATATATCAAAGTGCCTATCTATAGAAAGATAATTGAATGCTCGTCGTAAAGGTATATATTTTTTTTTTCGTTTAACGATTAGTGGTTTGAAAGATAATAATATTTGAAAAAAAAAAGGATGAAAGTGGGTTTTTTAAATTGTTGGGATTAATCTCATCCATTAGATCAAATAAAGATGGAGGGAAGATGGATGGTGGAGATTAGTCCCTTTGTATGTAAGAAAAATTTTGTCCTCAAATGATCTTAAATCTATAATTAATGGGCCGTTAATTATACGTAATTCCATGGGATAGGGTTTGAGTATTCTCTATTATAAATAGAGGTCATAACTTAACTGCATATAGAGATATAACACAAACCCTTAATTCTAAATACGAATTTGGTTCTTGATTTGTGCCTAAAACAAGAACTTCACTTGGTCTTATCCCATAGAGATATTCGTGTAACCCAGGCATAGGGTCGAATAGTTTCTATTAGAAATTGATACCACGATTTCAAGTGAATCAACAATCAACAACAATCAATAGAAACTATTTGTGATAATCAATGGCTGCTGCTATGAGACAAATGGCTGCTAACTTTTCCAAGTTGGAAACGTTTGAAGGTGTTGATTTCAGAAGATGGCAAAAGAAGATGCACTTCTTGTTGTCAAGTATGAATGTGGTGTATGTTCTGACTACTGCTTTTCCTGAAGATCATGGGGATGATGCTACTATGGAACAGATGACGGCAAGAAGCAAATCGGAGAATGATGACTACATCTGCAGAGGTTTAATCCTCAATGGTATGTCTGATTCTCTTTTTGATATATATCAGCATGTTGAGTCTTCTCAAGAACTATGGGATTCCTTGGAAACCAAATATATGGCTGAGGATGCATCAAGTAAGAAGTTCCTTGTAAGTAATTTTAACAATTACAAAATGGTTGATTCTAGACCTGTCATGGAACAATACAATGAAATTCTTAGTATACTTGGTCGATTCACACAACACAAGATGAACATGGATGAGGCTATTTCAGTCTCTTGTATCATCGATAAACTACCTCCTTCTTGGAAAGACTTCAAGCATATGCTTAAACATAAGAAGGAGGAATTAACTCTTGTTGAGTTGGGCAGTCATTTGCGCATTGAGGATTCACTCAAAGTGCAAGACAGTGATAAGCCAAAGAGTAGCATTGCTACTGGTCCATCAGTTGTCAATATGGTGGAGCATAACAACTCCTCCAGGTATAATGACAACAAGGGCAAACGTAAGCATCAGGATAACACTGAATCTGATCTTAACAAGAAACCAAAAGTGAGTTGTTGGAAGTGTGGTAAAACTAGACACTTTAGGAAGGATTATAAAGGTGTTAAGATTGGCATTAAAACCAATGGATCAGGCACAAGTGGATCAGGGAATGGTAATACCAATTCTCTAAAAGGTCAGAACATATTTAATAAGTCTTTTGAGATTTATTATGTTACATATATATCTGAGATATACTTTGTGCAGGATGATGACGTTGCATGGTGGGTTGACTCTGGAGCAACAATTCATGTGTGTAAAGATAGAAGCTGGTTCAAGACTTATGAGTCAATGAATGATGGTTCTATTCTTCATATGGGAAATGAGTCAACAGCCCTGGTGCATAGAAGAGGATGTGTAGATTTGAAGTTTAGTTCTGGAAAGATTATCTCTTTGTTTAATGTTTTACATGTTCCTGATATTAGAAAGAATTTAGTTTCTAGTAGTGTTTTGAATAGTTGTGGTTATAAACAGGTGATTGAATCTGATAAGTTTGTTTTATCTAAACATGGTGTGTTTATTGGTTTTGGTTATTTATGTAATCATATGTTCAGGCTTAATATTGTTCATGATATTGTTAATTCAGCTTTTATGTCAACATCTAAACTTAATGATTCAACCCTATGGCATGCTAGACTTGCTCATGTACACTTTAAAAGAATGCGAGATATGTCTAAGGATGGGTTAATTCCGGCCTTTGATATGGACACTGAAAAGTGTAAAACTTGCATGAAAACCAAAATAACTAAGAAACCATTTCAAAGTGTAAAACGTGAAACCAAAGTTTTGGAATTGATTCATAGTGATCTGTGTGATTTACATGCTACTCCCTCTTTGGGGAATAAGAAATACTTTGTGACTTTTATTGATGATGCTTCTAGGTTTTGTTATTTTTATTTGTTACATACTACGGATGAAGCATTAGATAAATTTAAAGTATTTAAAACTGAAGTTGAATTGCAACAAGGGTCCTTAATCAAAAGATTCAGGACTGATAGGGGAGGTGAATACATGGACACTTTGTATTTCCAGTCTGTTGGTATAATCCATGAAACAACTGCCCCCTATACACCTCAGCAAAATGGTATTTCTGAAAGGAAAAATAGGGTGCTGAAGGAGATGGTTAATTCCATGTTGTCCTATTCAGGACTGAGTCAAGGGTTCTGGGGTGAAGCTATGTTGACAACTTGCTATTTATTAAATAGGGTTCCTAATAAAAGGAACAAGGTTACTCCTTATGAACTCTGGACTAAAAGGAAACCCAACATGAACTTTCTCAGGGTTTGGGGTTGTAGAGCTGTTGTATGACTCCCTGATCCAAAGCAGAAAACTTTGGGTGAAAGAGGCATTGAATGCATCTTTGTTGGATATGCTAAGCATTCCAAGGCATTTAGGTTCTATGTTATTGAACCTAATGAATCTGTTTCAATTAACTCAATAATTGAATCAAGGGATGCAATCTTTGATGAGAATAGATTCTCATCTATCTCTAGACCAAGTCAGAGGATTCCAAATGGAACTGATGACATTGGTGTGTCAGATGTCCCTGATGAATTACCATCAGAGGTCACTGATGAGGTTGTGGTACAACAACCTGAACCTGAGCTCAAAAGAAGCAACAGCGTCTAAACTCCAAAGTCATTTGGACCTGAGTTTTAATTATACTTAATTGAAGGTACAAGGAGTGAAATCTCTGACCAATATTCCTATTGCTTCATTGTTGAGGATGATCCCAACACATTTGAAGAAGCAATGAAGTCCCATGATGTTGCTTTCTGGAAAGAAGCAATAAATGATGAAATGGATTCCATCATGGGCAATAACACTTGGGTGTCGGTTGATCTACCACCTGGTTGCAAACCTCTAGGTTGCAAATGAATTTTCAAAAGGAAAATGAAAGTAGATGGAACTATTGAAAAGTTCAAGGCTAGACTAGTCATTCAAGGCTTTAATCCAAAGTCAGGAATAGACTACTTTGATACTTATGCCCCTGTGGCACGTATCAGTACCATAAGATTGTCGGTTGCTTTGGCATCAATTCACAATCTGATTATTCATTAGATGGATGTGAAGACAGCTTTCTTGAATGGTGATTTAGATGAGGAGGTTTACATGAACCAACTTCAAGGCTTCATCATGCCTGGCAATGAAAACAAGGTATGTAAACTGATTAAGTCTCTTTATGGCCTAAAACAGGTACCTAAGCAATGGCATCAAAAATTTGATGAAGTGGTTTTGTCTAGTAGTTATTTGCTTGACTAGGCTGACAAATGTATATATAGCAAATTTGATGAATCTGGTAAAGGAGTCATCATTTGTCTATATGTTGATGACATGTTGATCTTTGGCACTGACCAAAATCAAGTTGACTTCACAAAGGAATTTTTGTCATCAAAGTTCTCCATGAAGGATATGGGGGAGGCAGATGTTATCCTTGGTATAAGGATTAAACATGAAAGTAAAAGAATTTATATGTCACAATCTCATTACATTGACAAGGTGTTGAAGAAATTTAATTGCTTTGATTGTACTCATGTGAGTACTCCTATGGATACAAGTGAGAAGCTAATGCCTAATACTGGTAAAGCTGTATCTCAATTTGAGTATTCTAAGGTGATTGGCTGCTTGATGTATGCTATGACTTGTACAAGACTTGATATTGCTTTTGCAGTGGGCAAACTGAGCAGGTATACTTGTAATCCTAGTGCTCATCATTGGCAAGCAATTCAGAGAGTACTGAAGTATTTGAAGAGAACTATGGATTATAGTCTCTTATATACTGGTTATCCTTCAGTATTAGAAGGATACACTGATGCAAGTTGGATCAGTAACACTGAAGACAATTCGTCTACTAGTGGCTGGGTATTCCTACTTGGTGGAGGTGCAATTTCTTGGGCATCCAAGAAACAAACTTGCATCACTAGTTCAACCATGGAATATGAATTTGTGGCTTTAGCAGCTGCTGGTAAAGAAGCTGAATGGTTGAAAAACTTGCTTCTTGAGATTCCATTGTGGCCTAAACCTATAGCACCTATTTCTATCCATTGTGATAGTGCTGCTACATTGGCAAAGGCTTATAGCCAGATGTACAATGGGAAGTCTAGACACTTAGGTGTCAGGCATAGCATGATTAGTGAGCTTATCATGAATGGGGTGGTATCTATAGAGTTTGTTAGATCTCAACATAATTTAGCTGATCACTTGATGAAGGGTTTGGCTAGAGACTTGGTTTTTAATTCTGCTAAAGGGATGGGTTTGAAGTCCAACTTAGTCACTAGATGCTAAGACACCCAACTCCCTCCTGAGGAAACTTGGGAGCTGAGTTCAATGTGGAAAGCTGAACATTTGGTGGACTGGAGCACATGTTTATATTACATCCCAAGGTTGTCCTCAGAACCTGCTGAAAAGAAGGATAAAGTCTATTAATACAAATAATGTCAAAAACGTTATTCGCATTATTCGATCTTCTTGTGTTTTGATAATCACAAAATATAAAGACATGTTATGTAAAGTTACGGTTAATAAGTTTTTAACCGAGGAAACTCGTTACTTCCACATAGCTTCTACAACATCACTTCAGGTATGAACAAACTTTATACCGTCATTAGTTTGGTGATCAAAGAAGTTTTTATTTTCTTATAAACTTACATTTTTAAGTTCGACAAAACATTTTCACAAAAGTATTTTTGTGTTTTTAAAAGAAATGTTTTATTAAGAAAATATATTCAAATTCAAATTTGCAACAGCTAGTTTTTCCCCAAAAATAGTTGAAACTTCACTAGATAAGTTTTCACCACGTCAGGACAAAAAGGTAGCATTTTTGTCTGGACGGTCCCTTAAAGGGGTCGACGGTCCCTTAGTGATAAAGGACCGTCGCCTATTTACGGGACCGCCTGGTCAGTCCTGTCGTCTATAAATACTGAACTGTTACGCTTCAGAAAATAAGGATTTTCACACACAAAAACTTTCTGTTTTTATTTTCCCTTTGAGTCTTTGATCACTATAACATGTCGGTATATGTTTATAAGTGATTTTCTCTTCCATCAAGTGCAAGAGAAGAACTCTCGACATCAATGAAGTCTCGAGATGTTATAGGTGTCCACACACAAACGTAACAAGTGTTACGGTGATAGATTCTGTAAATAATGTCATTGTTATCCGACTTATGTGTGAATCGAGGAGCGGATATTTGTGTGAACTTGGATGGTGATGTAGATCCAAGAAGTGTTGTAACTAGATTAGTTCATGTATTGGTGTGAGGAGAATGATGTCCTAGTGTGTAGGATAGGATCTTGTCGAAATATTATGTAAAGACTTGGATCGGGTGATGATCCAAGTGAGTCATGTGTGTAGTCTTGGTTCGGGTGAAGAACCAAGTATGTCTAGTGTGTGAAGGCTTGGTTCGGGTGAAGAACCAAGTGTGTCTAAGTGTGAAGGCTTGGTTCGGGTGAAGAACCAAGTGTGTCGAATATGTGAAGACTTGGATCGGGTGAAGATTCAAGATGGACAAGAGTGCTTGTTCGTGTGGCCACGTGGGCCTTGGAGTAGATTGGTTCTAGCTACGATTAGAACTCGACATTATGCTTAGTGTCGTTAAGCCTTGTGTAAGCATGTGTACGGATTGCTCCGCCTGAAGGAGTGTGTTGATATAGTGATTGATAACTCTCGAGTGTGGCACTCGGGGAGTGGAGTAGGACGGAGAGTGAGCTTCATGCCGAACCACTATAAATCGCCGCGTCTCCTTGGTTGTGTTCTTTCCCTACTCTTTACTTTACTTGTTTGTTTATGCATGTTATTAGTTAAATAGATATCACATAACAAGTAGAATTCAATAAGTTTGCAAAAGAATATAAACCGGACCTAAAAACTGTGAAACGTTTGAACAACTAAAAAGAAACGGTGAAACTATTCAAACCACCCTTCTAGTTTCTACAATTGGTATCAGAGCCAGGTTATCAAGATCTTTAGAGTATATTGTACTTTAAAACATGAATCGATCTATGGAGTCTGAAAGGTACTTAGAAGGGATCTAATTGAATTAATCATCATTTTTCGAAAATGAAAACTTTGTCATTTGTAAAAATGAATTTTAAAGTTATGTGAAATGTTAGGATCACGTTTTACATAATCTCTCAAGTCTCGGTCATTTCCATAATATGTAATAGGTTGCCTTATTATTTAAGATATTTATGTTACATGATGTAAGGCTATTAAAGCCCAAAAGGCCTTAGGCCCAAACGATTAAGGATAGGGAGGAGAAGGGAGTGTTGCTCTAGCTCCTTGCCTATAAATAGAGACCTTATGTAACATTTCATTTTGTTGGTTTAATTGATATCTTAGCTAAACTATTGTCTCATTGATTCTCATATCTTTTAGATCAACCAAATCTACTTCTCATCTCATTTCTTACAAAATCTATACTTGTGTTTACAATATGGTGACCTAACTAGTGGTATCAATCGCTAGAAGAAGGTGTAAACTTTTGTTTTTGTTTCATACGATCCAAATTTTGTGTTTTTACTCGTTATTTTTTCAAAAATCTTGCTACTTTCTTGTTTGTTTCGTGTTTATATCACATCTTTGTCCTCAAACTTTTGCTACAAATTCAAACAAACAACAAAGTCTCAAAATTTTTCAAAAAATATTTTGATTCGTACACTTGTACTATTTTTCGAAAACTTTGAAATTTTTGAAAAGTTGTTCAAGTTTGCAACTTTCTTTAAGATTTCATCATTTTAAGGTTAGTTGTACAAGAATCTTGGATTAAAAAGGTGTTTTTGGATTGCTTTTTTACAAAAACAAAAATCTGCCTTGTTTTGACGTGTTATCGACAACTTTGAACCCTAAACTTTCGAGAACACGTTTCGTTGCTTCATAAGTGTTACTGTTGCTTACTCAGTGCTTTTCTCTCTTGTATAAGAAAGAAAACACTTCGACTTGTTGGATATTTTCGTTATTGTATAATCTTGAAAATTTGGACTCCTTTTTGAAAACTTGAAACCTTTCGAGAACATAACATAACTTTCGAGAACTCTCTCTGTTTTTTGACAAATTGTGTAGTTTTCGAAATCATTTTCAAACATTTTGAGAACTTTGGTGGTCTCATTAGTTTCTGTGATCTCGATAATTTCCCTTTATCGAGAACATTTTATCGAGAACCTAACAAACTTTCGAGAACACCCAAATCTTTCGAGAACATTTGGACTTTGACTGCTTTTCGAGAATTTCAACAAACTAAGTTTCGAGAACACAATTGTACTAGTTTTCGAGAACTGGCTTACCATTAATACCTTCTACAAGATCCATTTACACACAAGTCTTCAATCATGTCTCAACCACCGTACTACAACTTTCATCAACAACAACAGTATCATCAAACACAACAGTTTTGTCAACAACAGCAGTATCAACATCAACAACCTCTACAATCGTATCAACAATCATATCCATATCATTAAATAATCTCTCAACAACATGTCATGATGCATCAACATCAACAACTATGTTACGTCACCATATAGTAAACACAAGTATTGATTTGATTGAAATAAGATGAGAAATAGAGTTTGGTTGATTAGTTCAAATATGAAGAGTAAAAGTGCAAGAGTTTCCTTATGTAAATGAAATAACCAACAAGTGTAAGAAGATACATAAGGTCCTATTTATAGGTGAGGAATAGGGCAACATTCCCTTCCTCCCTATCTTTCTATTTCGTGTGGGCTTGAGGCCCATTGGACACTTAGTGGTCTTACACTTAAAACATAAATAACTTAAGTAATTTAACAACCTATTACATTTACTGAAATAACCGAGACTTGACTAAATGTTGATAAACTCAGGTCCTANGATTAGTTCAAATATGAAGAGTAAAAGTGCAAGAGTTTCCTTATGTAAATGAAATAACCAACAAGTGTAAGAAGATACATAAGGTCCTATTTATAGGTGAGGAATAGGGCAACATTCCCTTCCTCCCTATCTTTCTATTTCGTGTGGGCTTGAGGCCCATTGGACACTTAGTGGTCTTACACTTAAAACATAAATAACTTAAGTAATTTAACAACCTATTACATTTACTGAAATAACCGAGACTTGACTAAATGTTGATAAACTCAGGTCCTAACAATCTCCCCCTAAGGATCGGTTATGAAGGAGTGATGTTCGTCACGGTCATTTGAGGGTACTTGACGTCTTTGTCTTTGGACTTTAGTTGTTGACTTTCGTAGATTTAGACGTCTTCAAAAATGATTGATAGAAATGATTCATCGTTCTTTGTTCTTTATCTTTGCTGATGAGATAGTGATCACATGATGTGGTAATCTGCCATTCGTCACTTTCTTAGACTCCAGTGGATCTGCATCTTTCCGACATGCTCATACATCTTTGACGTTTGAAACTTTCATTTGTGTGGAGCTCTCTTTTCATACATGAAGATTCTTTGTGTTGACGTAGAATACTTCTTTAGACGGTGCATTGCTTTTAGATCGTTTGTCTTAATTGCTTTGTAGATTCTTTTGGCATGGAATCTATCTTTGACTTTTGTGTTGCTTCGATCTTTCATGAGAGCTTTCATAGTTGTTGAGATGTAAGTATGAGCATGTGGAAGCTGGTGTTCAGGATGGTGGTAGTACCCGCATTGAAACAGTTAGCAATAAAACATCCGGTACTTACAGGTTTGGAATTAGAATTTGTCAACAGCATAGTGTGAAGACTCCTTCTAATCCTTACCAAGGTCGTTCCAAATCGGATACCCCCTAGAGGGCTTACACAGACATACATACGTACACCTACGATTAGGTGAGTCGCTGGAGATCACCCCACGACTGTAGACCATTTGAAACCATCGAACACACTAAGTGTAATCCATAAGGAATCACCGAAGTGACCTGCTGTCAGGGCTGTTTGATGTTGACCCTGGCAGGATTTCCGTTCAATCATTCGAGAAATACATAAGTAAATCCCTCATAAACGTTCAAGGCAGATTGCTAACTGCGAAGGACTCAATAATTTACACTTGGTGTCCAATGATGCAAGACACTTAGTGTAGAAGTATTTTGTGTTCCTAAGAGATCTCTTATGTTATCTCGTAGCTCTAGACTCGATAAGTGCACATTTGGTTTCCTATGCGGAGGCATGGAGCAGAGGGCCTCCTGTTTCAATATCAATCATCTCTAATAGATGATCGATAGATTACACTGGTTCCCCGTGAGAATGAAACAAACATCTTTTGAGAGATGCCTGAGTGGCTAAGAAGGTTTAGGTACATTGCGTCATTGGGTCCATGACGTCTTTATCTTCAATACCGGTGTCGCCTTAGCAACAACCAGTAGCATATGAATTGAACCCGGTATCTGAGCTAAGGTTGATAAAATGGAGGGCTATTTCTTTTCACCCTTATCATTCATTTTCTTTTTAATTCTTCAACCCCTTCTTTCTCCTTTCATTCTTTTCTCCTTTTGTTATATCATACCTAAGGACTTCTAATTTCTAACTATTGGTGATGTCCTTGGGTAGATCCCTCCGGTTTAGGCGGATCATAGGATGGTTTTTCCTATCCTTAGTCACCTTGTAACTCCATGACTATCCTATTGATGCTTTTAAACCAAATCATTGAAAATCTCTCAAAGTGTTTATAGTATAAAAGTTTTTGTTAACACTTTGAGGTTTCGGATTTTTTATGAAAGACTCCCCCTCCACATATGCTTATGAATGTTTTTAGAAATTTGCATATGCGGGAAGAGTTGGCACTTTTGAATTGATCCACTCTTAATAGACATATACCCGAGGGACACGTTTACGTTGCTTAGTTAAAGGGATGCATTATCAGTTTTTAGGTGATAACTAGCCCTAATAACTAACTTGAAGTTGTTAACATTCCTAAAAGGAAGTTAGACCCGTCAAAGTAAACATCTAGAAAGAGTTTCTCGAAACGGTACTTTCTACTCGGATAAATCCTTTCGAATACTAACATTTGTTGTTTCGTCAATTCGTGGGTCAATTCTGAGTCGAGCTCGCACAAGATAAGACTTTAGACATTATGTTTTAATCACTTTTCTTCTTCTCCCCCTCAAAAATAGCATATCAAATGTTGTTTTTGTAAACGTTTTGATTAAAATATGCCTTTTTGAGTCTTATGAGGAGAAATCAACAAGACTTTAAGATTTTAAGAACGATGTTTGAAATCAAGTACTCCCCCTCAACAAGTGATTACTTATTGAGGTGTAATACTTGTCTTTTGAGCAGAATTGTAGAAATCATGAAAAGTTTGTTAATTCTACTCAAAAGTAAGAAGCCTTCGCTCCTTATATTAGGATTGTGGCACTGAAGCGTACCACAGGGTCCTTTAAATACAAAGTGCGGGTTGTACACTGTTATGTGTGCACAAGCCTTAATAATTACAAATCAAATCAAATAAATGAAAATATTGAAATTTTGGTACCGGAAGAATGTAAGCTATGCATCAAAGGCTGTGAACTGTGGATCTGGTCGTCTAAATGTCAAGACCGGAAATGAAGGACGAATACCAATGTAGCTTTCCAACCTTCTGATCTGTTGACGACGGTACAGCCTCTCTTCAATGGTATGGACAAGGTTGCGTATCATTCTGCGTCCATTAGCTTTCCACCTTGTTTCTCGACCTTCTTTCAACCTTTTCTTCTCATCATCTAACCTTTCTGCCAATCCATCACGAACTCTTAGAAGTGTCTCGTCACAAAACTTCGGAATTTCATCGAACCGCATAAGAGGAAGTTTATTCTTCTTGTTGAGGTAGATGATTCCGAACGATGGTTGTTGCACGAGAGTATACTGTGATAGCTCTAGAATTCCTGGAAATATGAGTTGTGGTTTGGTGAGTTTGATGGTGTTCTGATAACTCTCCACGCCTAGTTGAAGATCTTCCACCCTTTCTTGAACTATAACCCGTCTGATGTAAAGTAGTAGAGACGCGATGAAGTTGTATTGAGTTTCCCTTGGGAAGTTAAGCATTTTTCCTTGAACCTTCTCCAAATACATGTCTTCAATGTCATTCAGGTTCAAATCTGGGAAGTCTGCTTCACAAAACTTGTACTTCTTCTCGTCTAGTCTCTTGACGATGATTTCCTTCATGAAAGCGTAGTTGAATCTTTTCTTTTCCACGATCTCCATTATGGCAACGATACGAAGCGGTTGCTTCACATTTTCACTGGACTTGAGATGTAGTCTGTGGGTATAGCCAAGCTTTCATTTTTCCGGCCAGTGTTGAATACCGAGAAGAGCTTCTCTGTTGTATGTGACAACTGATTTGCAGTAGATTGGTGCGGACTCTTCAATGTCAGGTAGTTCATATCGGGCTGCTGGAATTGAAAGTGTCAGTGAAGATGCATATCGTTCCTTTGAAGTTTCGTGAGCGTGTTGGAGATATCGGAAGTCGTTGTTGAAGAAGTGTCTGTAAGGGATCTTGGGTCTATCTGGAAAGCCTAGTAGAGGCAACGGTTTTGTCCAATCTGTGAAGTAAGGTGTCTTCTTTTCTGTGTCGACATTTGATTCAGGGTTGAGCCAGTCGAATGAGCCGGATAATGCGCAGGCTATGTTCTCCATATGGTAATCAAGTTCGACTTTATTCCCTGACCTTTTCTTTAGAAAGTCCGTAGCTTCACGGTTGATCCTTCTCAGTTCTGCTTTTGACAACCGTTCAACTTGAAGACCCGACATAATACTCTGAGTCATCTGCAAAGTATTTCCAGGCATTGGTTCTTCAGTCTCAAGTGATGGTTGTGCTTTGATCATTTCGGTCAACCAATCAGAATTAGGAGCTTCGTCCACATCTAGCCATGAGAAGTGAGTGGTCTTTTGCTTCTTTTTCTTTGACTTTGACGACTGCTTCTTCTCTTTAGTCTTTGTTGTAGATGATGGACCAGCTTGAAATTCAGGAATTTCTGATTCGGGAATTGCTGATTCTGGTTCTTCCTGAGTATCAGCTGGTTGAAACATAACTTGTTCTTCTGATTGTGTCGGACCGGAGCCGGATGCTGGAGCTTGTTGTTTGGAAGGAGGAGCCTTGGAAGTCTTGTGCGGCTGTTGTGAAGAAGATGGTCCTTTTGATTTCTTTGACTTCTTGCTTTTAGGATCAGAATCAGGATCATCATCTTTCCTTGGTCGTTTGTGCTTGCCGGCTGCTTCCTTGCATGATTCTTTCGAGGCAATGGTTTGAAGTGCCTCGAACATTGTTGACTCTTCAGGAGTTTTGTCCTCCTTATTCCTTAGCTTTGCAGCTAACAGGGCTTGAAGTTGTTCAGTTGAGAGTTCATCTGGAGATGGAGGAGCCCTGTCGGTGCGAAGGTAGAAAGGAGTAGACTCAAGCATACGCTCGATGCTGTGCTTGATCCTGGAGTTCAGCTTTGTACGAATCGGCTCTATAAGTTCAGACACAGCTGGTGTAGCAATTGCAGCAAGATTATCATGAAGATATTCAGTGGTGTATTCCTTGATCATCCCACCCATGTCGGCATACATAAGCTTGTCGACAAGTGCATTTGCTTCCTGGAGATCTTTGACTTGTGAAGTCAAAGTTTTGACCTGTTTTGAGAGCAGTTGGACTTGGTCATTAAGGTCTCCAGCTTGATGTTGTGTCTCCTTCCTTTTCTTCCTTGCCAAATCAAAAGCTTTCTTGATCCGTTTTGATGCTGTCAAAGATGCTTTGCCTCCCTTCCGTTTCTTGATTGATTTGCGTTTGGATGTTTTCTTTGTTGGTGGTGGTGAAGAGTGATGTGATGATGATGATGAAGATGATTCATGCTCTGGTTCTGATGGAGGAGGTGAGGGATCCCTTGGAGGTGTGCCTGATGGAATCGGGGGATTCTGTGAAGATGAGTGCGGAGGACTGTTGATAAATTGATCAGTGTCAATGAGTTCTTCGTCTTGATCGAGTCCACGGAGCAATCTATCCGTCTCCTCTTTAGCTTTCCTCTTGATTTCCTCATCTCTCTGAACTTGAGCAACGAATTCAGGTGTGATGTACTCAGTCTGCTCTTGCTCTTTATCTTCCTCTGTAGCTTCTTCCATGATGGTGTTCCCTTCAGGGTCACGTTGTTCAGTTTCGGTCTGAGGAACTACAGTGCTACTAGAGCCAGCCTCATGTCCTTGAAGATTAATCGGTGTTTGATGAGGTTGTGGATGTTGGAGATTAAGTAGTACAGCTGCCCTGAAATCTTTCTCTTCCTGCTTCTTTTCAGCCCTGGTGTCGACAATGATACTCTTGAGTTTTCGTTTGTCAACCAGTGGCTCTGCAGTTGGTTCATCTTCTGCTTCTTCATCACGAATAGCATCACTCGGTTCATTAATGGTAATACCCGTACCTCTTCTTTGTTCTTGCTCGGCAGTTTCCTTGCTTAATTGTTTTGTCAGTTCAAGCCCTGGAAATTCCTCTTCTTCATCTTCTTTGTCATCCTGAGCCTTTGACCTTCTTTCATAATCTTCTTCGTCATCTGATTCAGAGCCGAACTCAGAGTCGGTTTCCGTTTCAGATGATGAAGCTGATGGTTCATCTTGTGGAATCTGCTTTGGAGCAGCTTTCCTTCTTGGTCTGGTGGGTGGCTTTTGGGCAGTCTTTGGTTGTTGTGTAGTAGTGGTACTGCTAGTGCTTCCAGACTTGCCACCCCTCCTGCTTCGGGTTTGAACAATTAAAGCTGGTTCTTCTTCTTTCTCACTGTAACCAACTCTCCCAGCTTTGAATGCTTTGTCATAAATCTTGTAGTTCTGAGTCTTTCTGATTTCATCATCCAAGAAATGATCAGGGATTCTCATTCCTTTTGTCCTTGGAACGAATTTGATGGACTTGACGAAGGAAATCCTGGGATCTTTGTTGAATATATCCTTTGGTTCAATCCTGTCATGCATCCTCTTGATATAATCAGGGGTCTTCTGACAGAAGTATTCGATGAGCAATTTTGTGAATCTAATGAACGGAACCACGGTCCTGTCACAGTCAGTCTGAATGTGATGGATCATGTCGCTCATTATGGGTGCAACAAAGTCAATATGTTTCATTTTCATCATTCCCCAGAATACTTGCATGTGCTCTAATCTTGGATGCTCATGACCACTCCTTCTTCCAGGCTCCAGCAATGGATCTGACAATCAACATGTAGAAAGTTCTCCATGGTTGAGGCAGATATTTAACGTTGAACTTTGAAAGTTTTGTGAGTGATTCATTATCAGGAATGTCATATCCTAGATCAATGAAATAGTCAAGGATTTCCAGTTCGGTCAACATCGGATGAAATTCAGTGGGAGTCGGTAACATAAGAACTGTGCGAAGAACATCAAGATCTACTGTGTATCTTTGTCGATCCAGCTCGACAGTAAATGATTTGTCGCCCAAATTCGCCTTAGCAGTGTGTCAGAACTGATGAATGTAGAAAGTTGGTACTGGTGTAGACTTTGTAAGCATGGGCTTGCATGGATGAGCCAGTAGTATGTCCTTGACAATCTTGCATGTGTCTTCAGGAATACTGAGTTTGTTGAAGTCAATGCGAAGATTGTTTTGGTCAATTAAGACATTGTAGTCTGCTGGTAGAAATTCACCAAGTGCAAGTAGTGGTAGATTCTGTTGTTGTGGAACTGATTCATCGTGTTGAGCCATTGTGTTCTGAAAGTGTCATGTCATGAAATCAAACATCCAGATTTGTTAGTCATTAGTCCGAGTCCATGTTTGATATTCATAGACGTATATGTTGCATTCATGGTTCAGTTAATTAATATGTGATTAATGACGGTATTATTAATACACATGTAATTTAGATGACTAAGCAGTTAAACATTTAAAGAACATACATCTTTTGGCAACATGTCTAATAACACAATACAATCACAAGTTAATGAACCTTATTACAATACACACATTCATGAGGATTCAACCAATATACAAGTTTTCGAAAAGTTACAATCACTTGAATTCTCAATAATATGTTACACATGATCTCGAAGATATTACAAACAATGTTCTCTAAAACTATTACTAATGAAGATCTCGAAAAATTTGGTGCAAGAAAGATCTCGATAACTTTCCATAAGAAAGATCTCGACAACTTCAATGGACTAAAGTTTTCGAAAACTCTGCAGCAACGTTTCTCGAAAACATGGCATGTTAGAGATCTCGAAACTTTTGTTTAAAAAAAAGATCTCGATAATTTTTAGAAAAATTCTCGATAACTCAAGGATTTCGAAAAATATTTCTCGAAAAATTTTATTGAGAGATTTCGAAAGTTTTCTCAATTTTCTCGATAACTACAGTTATGAAAAGATTTCGAAAACATTTCAAAAGATCTCGATAAAATCTTTTGAGAAAAGATTTCGATTTTTTTTTCGAAAAATTCTTATACAAGAATTTTCGAATTCTTTTGTAGACCTACGTTTTCGAAGATTTGTTGAATCCTTGTATGAGACCTGGTCATAATATCATGATAACAGCAGTTAGAACCTTAACGAGGTCATCACAAAAGATCTCGAAAACATATGAACCCTAAATTATCTAGAATATTTTTAACGAATAATCATGGTGTAAAAATAATGAAATGCAACAATTAACACATATAAGAACACGTTAAGACAGTTTAATTAGACTCAATACCACAGAAATGAAAAGCCCTAATTTAACGAAGGACCCTAACTATGTAGATCATGCAAACTGAAGGATTGGAACAATTAATAAGCACAAACATGATTCATACACTTAAACTAACATATCCCACCAATAATATTCACATAAAAAACACCCAATTTCAAAAACCCAACTTGACATAAACCCTAGTTTTCGAAATAAATCCAAACATGATAACTGTTATGATTAGGTGTTAGGGGTATGATTAGATATCGTTTAAAAACAAAAGCCCTATGGTTTCATAACCTAAAACACATTATCACATATGAATCAAGATTTTCGAAAACCCTAGTCCTACGAATCACAATTGTGAGACATCTAGCCATTAAAAACACAATTGAAAAAAAACCATTCGTTATAATACACCAAAGATCATTTAGGTACTTACGGTTTGATGATTTCAAGCTCAGATTCGTGTGTTTGATTTTAGCCGTTTGATGAGTTGTGGTGTGTTTGTTTTTGAATTTTTTTTGTATAACGAAAAAATGGACGGCGGGTGTTTGTTTTGTTTGTATTTTAGAATCTTTTTGACAATTTGGCAAATTTGGTCCCTAGACTTCATAACAATTATTAATAAGGTCCTAAGCTTAAGTATTTAACGGTTAAATGCAACGACCATTATTGGTAAAGACATACTAGGCTAAAAGAAGTGAAAAAAGTAAAAGAAATGATACGAGAGATAACCTTTGACGTTCCACCAATGTTAGAAAACATCATAGCTACTAGAAATATGCAAGTACACATGTTTGAACAAGATTTTTGAATTTTGAAGAACATTTTCTCCCCCTCAAGACTTGGTATGAAAATATTGAAATTTATGATAAACCAAAGTGTTGACGAAGATTGTGTACATGCATATGAAAAATAAAAGAAACTAAAATAAAGGTAAATAAAATGTAACATCTTTTTGGTATTTTTGAAGATTTTTTGATTTTGTATTTTTGTTTTTGATAAATATTTACAAAAATAATTTTGGTATTTGACTCAGTTAATTATTTTCAAGAAAAGATTTTAGATCATCTGGAGTCAAACACCGCATACCAATCCTGTGGACCAGTTTAGCAAACCTTGATGGAGCTAAAGGTTTTGTGAACAAATCTGCCAGTTGGTATTCAGTACCCACAAAGTATAACTCAATTGTACCCTTTTCAACATGCTCCTTGATGAAGTTATAACGGAGATCAATGTGATTAGACTTTGAATGCAGAACTGTGTTGCATGAGATTGCTATCGCACTTTTTGAATCACAATACATTGGAATCTTGTTGAATAAGTAACCGTAGTCCATTAGTAGTGTACGCATCCAAATGATTTGTGCACAACAGGCAGACATGGCAACATATTCAGCTTCTGTAGATGAAAGTGAGGTGCAATCCTGCTTCTTTGACTGCCAAGACACGAGTTTATCTCCTAGAAACTGCAAACCACCAGAAGTACTTTTGCGTGTATCCATACACCCTGCATGATCAGCGTCTGAAAAAGCTATTAGTTCAGAACCAGAATCCTTCGGATACCAGATCCCCAAGTTAATGGTTCCCTTTACGTATCGAATGATTCTCTTAGCCTCATTGAGGTGACGTTCAGTAGGACTAGACTAATAGCGAGAGAACATAAATACAGCAAATACAATATCCGGTCTACTACCAGTGAGATACATCAGTGACCCAATAATACTACGGTACTTTGTAGGGTCAACTGGTTTCCCATTTGGATCCGCATCTAACTTAGTTGTGTTAGCCATATGAGTATTGTAAGTATCACAACTGGTCATTCCATGTTTCTTAATTATCTCAAGAGCATATTTGGACTGATTTAGGAAAATTCCACGTGGAGACTGATGAACTTGTAGTTCCTAAAAGAACGTAAGTTCACCCATCATTGACATTTCAAAATTTTGTTTCATTAATCTGGCAAAAGCATTTGAGTACTTTTTGTTTGTTGAACCAAAAATAATGTCATCGACATATATTTGCACAATTAAAACATCCTCCCCGTGTTTTTGAATAAACAACGTTGGATCCAGTAAACCTTTAGTGAATGAATTAGCAAGTAAGAAAGCAGTAAGTTTATCATACCACGCCCTAGGGGCTTGTTTGAGACCATAGAGAGCCTTCTTGATTCGGTAGACATGATTTGGGTGCTCTGGGTCGACAAATCCCTCTGGCTGACTAACGTATACCTCCTCACGTAGTTGACCGTTCAGAAATGCAGTTTTCACATCCATTTGATAAACGACCATGTTTTTGTGAGCAGCGTATGCTAAAAATATTCGAACAGCTTCGAGTCTAGCCACTGGTGCAAAAGATTCCTCAAAGTCAATTCCTTCCTCTTGAGTATATCCTTTAGCTACCAAACGTGATTTGTTACGAATAACATTGCCTTCTGCGTCCAACTTGTTTTTCCAAATCCATTTTAGCCCAATGACATAAAATCCATCCGGTCGTTCAACTAATTCCCAAACTTCAAGACGTTTGAATTGGTTGAATTCCTCTTGCATTTATTTAATCCAATTGTCGTAAGTAAGAGCTTCTTTAATATTTTTAGGTTCTGCATGACTAACTGTTAGAGCATAAGTGCAATGTTCGGCATCGGAGTGAAGTTTTTGTCTAGTCATAACTGGAGCTGTTGGATGACCAATAATGTTGACAATTGGATGGTCACGAGTCCAATGATGTGTTGAAGGGTGAGGGTTATGAAACTGCTGCATGTTAGTAGGTTCCAAGTTGCGTGTTGACGACTCAGCAATATCTGAAAGGTTCGGAGTTGGAGCAAACGGATTGAAGAATTCATTTGGATCATAATTTGCAGGTTTGGGTACTTGTAGTTGGTTCAGATCTTTAGTTGGGTTGTCGGTGTTGGAAGTGGTTTGTTCTTCTATTGTTGGTGATTCAGTGATGCGTGGTTTTGTGACCTTACAACAGGTTTTACCTCTCAAGGCATCTCAAGAGGCTTACAACCCCACCAGGCAGTGTACCTGACCGATGTAGTATAGGATAGTGGTAAGTACAGGGGATTGATCGTTCTCTCACAGGGAATAGTGTTCGTTAGGATAGAAAAGCTAATCTAATAGGTCTAAAGGTGGAAGGAAGATTCTTTTTGTATTTTTATATTTTTTAGAAAGCAAGTAAAATCTCAGTTTTTAGAGGAAGGGCGGAATTAGTTGCTAGTCAACTAACCCAAGTTTACTACTTTTGCAAATTAAAATAAAATAAATATCTAAACTATTGTTGTTGTGAAAACAATATGGAGAAAATTGTGTTTACTTAGATTTCATTACTCCCTAACTATCTTTTACCGGTTAATTGATGTGTGTGTTACTTGTGTGGATGAAGGGTGTATTCCTAATAACTCATGGAGTGACATACATATCTCTCCAATTCTATGAGCTCTTATCTCGCCCTATGCCATGCACGGCACAACCATTGGGGTTGTAAACAATGGCTCATGCGTTAAATACTACCTTAATAGCCTAGTATGCCTCGACTACATGTTTCCCAAGACGTTCAAGCACGTTACCATAAAGGAGGTTGGCCAGTTTTCTTGAGCCTAACATCGATGAAACAATCATCCCAACAAACAACAACACACACAAATTAACCAATAATTAATAGTTAGGTTTCATTAGATCTAAGCAAACACTAGAGAATTTAGCTACTCATGTTAATTGAAAGACAAGCAAGATAGATAGACAACCAACACATAGACATATTGATTGAATTAAAGTGAAGACTTATCTTTAATTAAGCACTAGGGTTCCAAGGGTTGGAAACCCTAAAAGTCACAGAAAATTCGTCCTTAGGGTTTGCCCTAAAAGTTCTCCACAAAGTTCCACACTTAATGAATGAAAAATAGAAAACTATATATAGATTTTAAGTTCGGACGGCGTCAGCTTAGAGGGTCTGACGCCGTCAGCTCGCCGCCATTAGGGTTCTCGGATGGCCTAGATCCATTTGGGACGTGGTCAGCATGTAAAACCTTCTGGGTCGTCTCTCTTTAACTTTGCTCCTGACGGCCTACACCTTTTAACACCTGACGGCGTCAGGTGTAAATTCTTGAAATCTTTCTGGCCCGTCATTTGATAATTGAATTCCACTCTTTTGTCATCCTTGCTGACGGCGTCACCTTGTGACTTCTGACGCCGTCAAGTTGTAAAATCCTTCTTCTTTAAGACTTTGTCGTTTTCTTCACTTTTATGCTCCAAAAACGTCCAAATGTGCATGTTTTCCAGAATTCCTCTCAAAAGTACCTAAAATGACAAAAGGAACGATTTAGGGCAATATTTGATCACATTTATACGAATTAGGGCTTAAATGACCCCCTAAAAGCGTAACACTTTTCGTCTCATCAAATACCCTTACACTTGAGATTTGCTTGTCCTCAAGCAAATGAGCTTTTATTCCAATCAAAATATGAGTTAGGGGTCATTTAACACGAATATAAAAGTAATTACGACAAATAGTTATTAGACCCTAATCATAACAAGCACGGAAATCATACACTAGCACCTCACAAATAGTGTTTAATGTTATAAAGTTTATATCTCATAAATGGAAACGGAAAATAACACTCACTACCTGTCATAGCAAATAGATTACCATAGGCTTGGGGAAGGATCAATTACTCCTCCACTAGGCGTAAGCACCTAAGATAAACTATCAAAGAGGTCTTTTCAAAGGATTGTGACGTAAGGTGTAGGGATATGATAACACGGTTTGGTTGGAATAAAGGATATTTTAGTGGTGGCGAGTTAATTATCATGATCAAATACATGCACTCTACATCGTTGCTTAAGTCAAGACTCGACTCAATCTTAGTCTAAAAATAAAATAACAAAAAATAAAAAGAAGATAAAAGGAAACGGGATGGTAGTCCGTATGTTTTTCTTCTTTCTTTTTTTCATATTTTTTTGTATTTTTCTTGATTTTT